>APFE030242006.1:47708-83906 GCA_000404065.3 Pinus taeda
TCATACTAAATTCTGAGGGTTTGAAGTTTTGCTCGTTTTACTTGTTCATCTCCTTCATAGCTCAGAACGATCTTGTCCCATATTTCCTTAGCGGATTTATACTGCATAACCTTGACGAATTTTGATTGAGATAGACAACCTAATAGAGTATTGAATTATTTTGCATTGGTTTCATATTTCTTCTTCTCAGCCAGATTTGTTGGAGTTGCTGATGGAAATGTGTACCCTGTATCTATGATATCCCAGACTTCTGTACCAAGAGATTGAAGATAGGCTGTGACTCTTACCTTCCAATAGACGAAGTTGGTCCCATCAAAAATAGGTGGCTTGATCAATGCTTCTCTCTCGTAGTTGCTCATGATGATAGATCTTCCTTCAAGAGATCAAGCTTCTTCTGAAGGACCTGCTCTGATACCAATTGTTAGAAATAATACTAAGAGGGGGGGGGTAAATCAGTATTATCAAACTCTTATCAATTTATACAAATATTTTCAGATCTGACAATTGAAACTTGCATATACCTTCCAAACTTATAATTTAATTTATTCTTCAGATGTTTGTCATTAATCTGTATGTGAGAACCATAGAATAATGTGCAGGAACAAAAATAGATAGTCACACCAAGGAACACAAGATCTAAGGTGGAAACCCAATGTGGGTGAAAACCACCTGCTGCAATATGTCTCTATCTTCTTTCAATTAGAAACTTCTTCTTACAATGATTTTGTACTAGTGTAGTCTTTTACCAGTATGCAGGCTACAACCTGCAGAGAGCTACAACCCTCTCTCGATTTCCAGCTTCTTCTGGAAGGGAGCTACAACCCCCTTAGCTCTTGTACTAGCTGAAATACTAGTACATAGGTGCTGACCTACAGAAGGCTACAACCTTCTCTTTTCTTCCGGGGACCATGTTTCATAAATTTTCAAACTGGATCCAAAACATCAAGTACATGTCCATCACCCAATCTTCTTTAAACAATTAACTTCTCAGAATGTAGTAACCAGAAAATAACACCAGTAACCAGACACCAATTTAAACCCAGATCTCTGTAGAAACAGCTAAAATACAGCTAAAATATATTTCAAGAAAGGCCCGCAACTTCACCAAAGGAAACATGTGTATATCTGCACTTCTGCCGTGATGAGACTATGCAACTTCGCACCTTTAATGTTTATTGTTTAGCGCACTTCCGCACCTGCTCCGTTGATTCAACTACGCACCTCCGCACCTGCACCTTCTGCTACGTTGCGTTCCTCCGCACCTGCGCCTTCTTCTGCATTGTGTTCCTCCGCACCTGCACCTTCTACTGCACTGCGTTCCTCTGCACCTACGCTGTGGATTGCCTACGGACCTCCGTATAGAGCCAAATTATCAATCCTCCAATGTGCCACAGACTTTCAAATCCACAGATCTGATCATGCGCCAAAGAGATCACAACCTATCAATAGATCTACCTTACAATTTATAGATTTCTCTTTGATCTAGATCTAGCTTTTCAAACCGATCACCCAAAATTTCAGATCTTAAGATATTCAATATTCAAGTGTCTAGCCAAATGATCTCCTTTCCTTCTTATATGCAAGCCCTTACTCAAACCATGGATCAAAACCATAGAAAACCAATACAAGGGACCCAAAACTGGTGTTCAATATTTTAGATGCTATACCACGGACCAAAACCATAGAATCATCCACGTCGGTCTAAATACCATGGATCAATCATAAAATTCCCACGTGCACGCGCTTCTCTTCATTGAAGTGAGTGAATTTGAGGTTGCACCTTTTGATCGGAGAACATGCGGGTATGTCCGCACTTCTTATTCGCGGCACCTGCGGGTCCGCAGCTTTTGTTAAGCACACCTGCGGGCTATCATTTTGAGGGAATAAACAATGATTTGCCATATGAGTGAGTTTCCATCAAGTATAACACCTGTGTCATAGCGCCAAACCTGAATCATAATGCCAAAAATCTCCCCCTTTGGACTTGATGGCAACCCTAAGATCTCAAAGTCATTCTCCCCCTTTGTCATCAAGGGCAAAGGGTTATGCTCCCCTGAGAACATGCTGAAGTCTCTGCTCTACTATTGATCATGCTCCCCCTGACTGTAGGCCAGCTCTGCAAAAGAAATTTTCTTCAAGAAGAACCATAATCCACCATACACCATAAATGACCTTCCTATCACCAAAAGACTCTATACATACATTCATCACCCAACCAAGTGGGGATCATCCTCCCAACCAAGTGGGGTTACATTAGAAATTTACATATGACAACTAAGAGCATTACATTGTTCATCCTAAACATAGGCCGTTACATGACCTTGATAAAAAGAAATATAAGACATAGAGACAAAATATTAGCAGCAATATTCAGATTAACATCCATGTTCTCCTTCTATACTTTCTCCACCAAGATCTTCTACAATAATGCCAACGATGGATTATTAGAAGAATATATGCTCCCCCTAAACCTGTGCCAGTTGGTCTTTGACCAAACCATAAACCAGCGATTGTATGCGTATACCCCATATGAAACTCGCGTACAACCAACAATCTCTGAAACAGATGAGATTCAACAACAAGATGATGCATCAACTACCCCCAGCCTTTTCCTGAGGTATTCAAAGGTCTCCCTGGGCAGAGGTTTGGTGAGTATATCCACAACTTGTTCCTTAGATGGAACATACTCCAACTTGACCTTTTGTTCAAGCACTTGTTCCCGAAGAAAATGATATTTGATAGGTATATGCTTGGTCTTTGAATGCATGACTAGGTTCTTTGAAATGCTGATAGCACTTGTATTATCACATAGGATGGAGATAGGTGGAGTACAAGTGATTTGAAAGTCCTGCAAAGTTTGCATCATCCAAAGAAGTTGTGTGCAACAAGATGCAGCAGCCACATACTCTGCTTCAGTTGTAGATAAAGCAATTGAACTCTGTTTCTTATTGAACCAAGATACCAATCTGGAACCCATGAAGAATGCACCTCCACTAGTGGTTTTTCTGTCATCCACGCTTCTGACCCAATCTGCATCTGTATAAGCATGAAGTGTGAGATTTGTATCTCTAGGATACCATAAGCCATAGTTTTGAGTTCCTTGAAGGTACTTGAATATTCTCTTAACTGCCTGAAGATGAGTTTCCTTTGGATTTGCCTGAAATCTTCCAACTATTCCCACTACATGCATGATGTCTGGTCGGGTACCTGTTAAATATAGCAGACTTCCAATCATGGATCTATAGGTTGGTTGATGCACTGCTGCTGATTCATCATTTGCGCTGAGGCTGCATCCTGTAACCATAGGGGTACATACTGGTTTCGAATCTTCCATGCCATATTTCTTCAGGATCTGCTTGAGGTACTGGGTTTGAGATAAAAAGATACTGCCTTCATTTTGTTGGATTTGTAGACCAAGAAAATATGTCAGCTCTCGTAGCAAAGACATTTCGAATTCTTTCTTCATTACCAAGGAAAAGTTTTGACTCATAGCTTCTTCATTACTGCCAAAGATAATATCATCTACATACACAACAAGTATTAACAACTTGTCATTTTCAATTTTTATATAAAGATTGCTATCTGTTGATCCTTTTGAAAGACCTTGTTGATGAAGGTATTTTTCCAACCGATAGTACCAAGCCCTTGGAGCCTGTTTGAGACCATAGAGAGCCTTTTTTAGTTTGCATACAAGATTTGGATCATTCCCAAGGATGAAACCATATGGTTGCTCAATGTACACTTCTTCTTCTAAGTCTCCATTCAGAAAGGCTGATTTCACATCCATTTGAAATACTTTGAACTTTTGGAAGCTAGAGAGAGCAAGGAAAATTCTGATGGCCTCAAGTCTTGCAACGGGAGCAAAAGTTTCTTCAAAGTGTATTCCTTCTTGTTGAGTATACCCTTTACAAACAAGTCTGGCCTTGTTTCTAATTACTTCCCCATTTTCATTCAACTTGTTTTTGAAGATCCATTTTGTCCCTATGACATTCTTATCTTTTGGTTTAGGAACCAACTCCCAAGTGTTGTTCTTTTTGATCTACTCAAGTTCTTCATCCATTGCCTTGACCCAACATTCATCTTTGCATGCCTCTTTTACATTTTGTGGTTTAGTGGAGGAGAGTAATGCCAAATAGCTTGAAGCTTCTGCAATTGTTCTTCTTGTTTGTATGCCTGCCTCCTTTTGCCCCAAAATTTGAGATTCTGGATGATTCTTTTGAACATACCTAGATGGAGTCTTTTCTTTTATTCTTATCTGTTCCTCTGGTGCCTCATGGGTTTCTTCTTCATCATGAATATGATTTGATGGTGATGGATAGTCCTCATCATCTTCGTAGTCTTCAAATCTTACCTGCTTGGGAGTGTTTTCTTCTTCATCAACCACTACATCAATACTTTCAACAATTTTTCCAAGCCTTTTATTATAACACTTGTAAGCTTTGTTGTGGGGAGAGGCAAGGAGAATGCCTTCATCTACTCTAGGTTCAAACTTGCCAAGATGTTCATCAGTATTTTTGATATAGCATTTGCTTAAAAAAAATTTGAAATATTTCACCGAGGGAGTCTTACCATACTAGAGCTCATGAGGAGTTTGAGTTCTGTTCACCTGGACGTTTGTTTTGTTGAGAATAACAACTGCAGCAAATGCAACTTCACCCTAGAAGGTTGCGGGAGTTCCAGATTCATCAAGCATAGCACGAGCCATTTGTTGAACCATTCTGTTCATCCTTTCCACTACTCCATTTTTCTGAGGAGTCCTGGCTATAGAGAATTCTCTTCTTATTCCATGTTCTTCACAAAAATCGAAAAATTTATTTGAGGTAAACTCCCCACCTCTATCAGACCTGAGGTATTTAATTTTGTGATCTGATTCGTTTTCAACCAAAGCTTTGAAGGATTTGAATTTTTCGAAGGCTTCATCTTTGTGCTCCATAAGTCCTATCCAAACCATCCTTGAATAGTCGTCAATGAATAATATGAAATATTCTTCTCCCTGAGGTGACCTTTTCCTAGAAGGACCACATACATCAGTGTGGACAAGCTCAAGAGGCCTGCTAGCTGATCCTTCCTTCTCAGGGAAGTTAGTTCTGGTTTGCTTACCAAACTGACATGACTTGCATATTATATTGTCTAGAATTCTGATGTCTGGAAGACCACGAACTGCCTGGTATTTGCATGCTTTCCTTATTTGTGAGAAGCTTAGGTGCCCCAATCTCTAGTGCCATAGCCAGTGTTCATCATTCTTGCTTAGATAGCATTGATGTTGTCCTTCTTTGAATATGCATAAATTATTTGGAGTTCTTGTGCCTTTGATCACTGTTTCTCCTGTATCAAGATCACGAACACTACATCCATTTGATCGAAATATTACCTCAGTTCCTTGATCGCACATCTGACTGACAGTCAATAGATTATGCTTTAAGCCATCAACATACATAACATTTCCAGCTTTGACCTTTTCTTTCAATAGAACAGAACCTTTACCTTATATGAGTGCAGGGGTGTCATTCCCAAATGAGACCTTCTTCTCTTTTTCTAAGGCACTATATGACTGAAGTTTTTCCTTATCACCCGTCATATGTTTTGAGCATCCATTGTCGATGTACCATTGATTTTCCTGCCCATCCGCATATAAGGCTATACCACATCTTTCTGGTTGCAGTTCTTTCATTCTCCATGTTTTGGCATTTGAGGCTTGTTCCTTCTGAGATGTTTGCCGAAACCTGCTCCTGCATTCAGAATATTCATGACCGAAGTTGTTACAAATAGAACATTCAATTTCATTTTCAAGGGCAGAAAATTTATTGTAGGTCCTTTTTGTGATTCCAGTCATGCTTCTTCGTTTTTGAGCTTCTCTAGTCATGATTGTCTTATAGGAAACACATTGAGCTGCTTTGTGACCAAAGTTATGACAAGAGAAACATTGGCCATTGAAGAAACTCCTGTGATTATCATATATATCAGCCAGATGATTGTAATCTCTATTGACATTCATTCTTGAGGCAAATTGAGAAGGTTTTACCTGTGGCTAGTTGTAGCTTCTATTCATCCTTAAAGTAGATTGCCCTCGATTTACTTGGTAGTCTTTGTTCACTCTTGAGGTAAATCATCCCTGATTTACTTGGTGATCTCCATTGGACCTTTGCTCACTCCTCCTTGTTGCATCAAGATAACTTTTGGAGGTGGATGGTTTCTGCGCTTGAGATGTTTCTTCATTATATCCCAGACCTGTCTTGATTAGGGGAGAGCGTTGCACATTGATAATCTCATCTAGAGTTTTAGATCCTTTAAAAAATCTAACATTGAGAGTTTTTGTTTTCTCAATCTCTTTTCTAAGTCCCACAATTTCACATTCTAACTTTTCATGATGTTTTTCCCTTTCAACCAGTTGAAATTGCAGAGTATCAATAATCATATTTTTCTCTTCTAAACAAATTTTGAGTTTACAAATCTCTTCATAAAGACCTTCTTCATCTATAGCATCCATGAAATCATCATCTTCAAAAGCCATTAAAAGTCTATAATTATTATCTCGTTCATCTTCGTCACTATTTGAAAATCCATCATTGTCTTCATGAGTGTAATATCTTTTCTTATTTACATTATGTTTCTTGTTCCATCTAACAGGTTCCTTATCTTTGTCAAGTTTATCCTTATGAGGAAATTTTGCAGCATAGTGACCGACTCTTCCACAAGAAAAGCATTTGAAGGGTAACTTACCTATGAATCTTCCTGCACCCCATTGAAGGTTCTTGACAAAATTTGATTCTTCCTCTTCTTCTGACATATGCCCTGATTCATAGTAATCTCCTTTACCAGATGCCTTGAACGCGGCTTCTCTTCTGTCTGATGGTCCTCCTTTCCTCATTTCGTATGTAGTTAGAATTCCGTGTAGTTGTGACATGGTAATTTTCTGTAGATTCTCCTTTTCTTCTATAGCAGAAACTTTTGATTCAAACTTAGGAGACAAAGATCTTAAAACCTTTTCAACCACAACAACCTTTTTTATTTCTTCACCCAAGTTTTTCATACAATTAACAATCTCATCTATACAAAGGAAATAGTTACCCACACTTTCATCATTGTACATTCTAAGATTCTCATACTGAATTTTGAGGTTTGAAGTTTTGCTCGTTTTACCTAATCATCTCCTTCATAGCTTAGAACGATCTTGTCCCATATTTCTTTAGCGGATTTATACTGCATAACCTTGACGAATTGAGATTGACATAGACATCCTAATAGAGTATTGATTACTTTTACATTGGTTTCATATTTCTTCTTCTCAGCCGGATCTATTGGAGTTGCTGATGGAAATGTGTACCTTGTATCTATGATATCCCAGACTTCTGTACCAAGAGATTGAAGATAGGCAGTGACTCTTACCTTCCAATAGATGAAGTTGGTGCCATCAAAAATTGGTGGCCTGATCGATGCTTCTCTCTTGTAGTTGCTCATGATGATAGATCTTCCTTCAAGCGATCAAGCTACTTTTGAAGGACCCACTCTGATACCAATTGTTAGAAATAATACTGAGAGGGGGGGGTGAATCAGTATTATCAGAAACTTTACAAATATTTTCAGATCTGACAATTGAAACTTGCATATACCTTCCAAACTTATAATTTAATTTATTCTTCAGATGTTTGTCATTAATCTGTATGTGAGAACCATAGAGTAATGTGCAGGAACAAAAATAGATAGTCACGCCAAGGAACACAAGATGTAAGGTGGAAACCCAATGTGGGTGAAAACCACCTGCTGCAATATGTATCTATCTTCTTTCAATTAGAAACTTCTTCTTACAATGATTTTGTACTGGTGCAGCCTTTTACCAGTACGCAGGCTGCAACCTGCAGAGAGCTACAACCCTCTCTCGATTTCCAGCTTCTTCTGAAAGGGAGCTACAACCCCCTTAGCTCTTGTACTAGTTGAAATACTAGTACATAGGTGTTGACCTACAGAAGGCTACAACCTTCTCTTTTCTTCTGGGGACCACGTTTCATAAATTTTCAAACTGGATCCAAAACATCAAGTGCATGTGCATCACCCAATCTTATTTAAACAATTAACTTCTCAGAATGCAGTAACCAGAAAACAACACCAGTAACCAGACACCAATTTAAACCCAGATCTCTGCAAAAACAAGTAAAATACAGCTAAAAAATATTTTAAGAAAGGTCCGCAACTTCACCGAAGGAAACCTGCGGATATCCGCACTTCTGCCGTGATGAGACTGCGCAACTCCGCACCTTTACTGTTTACTGTTCAGCGCACTTCCGCACCTGCTTCGCTGATTCAACTGCGCACCTCCACACCTGAAACTTCTGCTGTGTTGCGTTCCTCCGCACCTGTGCCTTCTTCTGCAATGTATTCCTCCGCACCTATGCCTTCTGCTGCACTGCGTTCCTCTGTACCTGCGCTGTGGATCGCCTGCGGACCTTCGTATAGAGCCAAATTATCAGTCCTCCAATGTTCCACAGACTGTCAGATCCACAAATCTGATCATGCGCCAAAGAGATCACGATCTATCAATAGATCCACCTTACAATTTATAGATTTCTCTTTGATCTAGATCATAGAAAATTTTAGGGGCGAATGTTCGCCCTTTGGCGAAATTAAGGGGTTTTAAATTTTTAGTGGGCGAATATTTTGTATCATAGTACATTTTTACAAATCACCTCAAATAGCCCACCTTATTTTAAGGGAGAGGGTAAAAAAGTTAAATTTAGCCCTTGAAATTAGGAGTTACAACCTTCCATTCACCCATTTTCAAGAATAGGTTTTATTTAAGTGAATCCATTCGCCCATTTTCAAGAATAGGTTTTATTTAAGTGAATTGTATGGGCCATATACCATATTTATAAGAGGTATGGTAAATTAACAAAAATATAAAAAAATGAGAAGTATGGTAAATAAATAAAACATTTTTTATATTTACTCCATAAGTCACCTTATATACATGCAAGGGTGTAAACAAATAAAAATATAAGTAAAGTGGAGGTATGGTAAATAAATATAAATATAAATAAACTAGATGTATGGTAAATAAATAAAACATCTTTTTATACTTAGTCCATAACCCTCATTCTATTTATGAAGGCTCAAGAAAGAGGTTTTATTTAAGTGAATCCTATGGGCCAAATACCATAATCGTAAAAAAGGTATGGTAATTTAATAAAAATATAAATAAACTAGAGGTATGGTAAACAAATAAAACATTTTTTTATATTTACTCCATAAGTCATATTTACAAACACTCAAAAAATGTGTTATATTTAGGTGAAACCTATGGGCAAAATACTATGGGACAAATACAAATAGATTGTTATTAATACCATGCAAAAAAACATTATTAACCCTAATATTAGTATTAATAAAATAAAAATGGCACATGGTATTGACCCATGGTATTCACCAAAATGACACATGGCATTGACCCATGGTATTCACCTGGAATGTAGCCTATTTAAATGGGGGAATTAAACCAGCATAGGTCCATCTTTACTCTGGATCTAGTAACCCCGAGAGGTATCAAATATCGTGATATGCAAACTAGCATAGAGTGAAAAAATATTTGATCCCTGTGGATCAAGAGCAAAAATGGATGTTGTAATTTAATGTATGTTAAACATTTTAGCTTGGTTAAAATAAAAAATCAACTGTTAATTTTATTAATTTTTATAAATTACTAATAGTAATTTTTAAGCTCCAGGTTTATGATAACCCATGGTAATACCAAGATCTTACAAGATTTTATAATTAAGTAAAATATTCAAAATGGATGTTGTAATTTAATGTATGTTAAACATTTTAGCTTGGTTAAAATAAAAAATAAAATAAAAAATCAACTATTAATTTTATTAATTTTTATAAATTACTTCAGGTTTATGATAACCCATGGTAATACTAAGATCTTACAAGATTTTATAATTAAGTAAAATATTCACCATGCCCAGTGAGAGATTCGCCAAAAAATTATATATACATATTATATTATTCATAAAATCGCATTCCATTTTTCCTATATACCATGGAGATTCGCCCATTTATTATACTTATAAATTTAGGGGGGGTTCTTAAAATTTTCCCTGGACTAGATTTAACGACTTTTGAAGTTCGAAAGACTGTGTTGTCGCAGATTTTCACAGTTGCGAATACATTTCTATGTGTTAATAGAAAGTGGCCATTTTAGGGTTTTCAAAAGCCCGATGCACTCATCCATTGCAGATTAGGTGGCCACCTCCCCTTAATGCGTTATGCAATGATTGTTTAATGCTAGAAGTGGGATTCAAGAGGATAGAGGCTAGGAAATAGAAAGTCGGGAAGTGGAAATGAATAGGCAGAGCAGATTGGCTTTAAAGCCACATAAGACAGAAACAAAGACAAACAGTATTGGAGGTAGTGCCAAGATAGAGAGAAAACACAAAGACAGAGAATGATTGAGAGATTCTTTATACTTAGAGAGGCTTGAGAGGTTCAAGAAAAACTCTACTATTGATCTGTTGTGTGTTGAGACTCAATTTGAGCTCAAACTTTTGTAAAACTCTATTCTGAGGACATAATAGAGAGGTCACCACTAAAGGCTGGACTAGGAGATGTAGCCCAGGACTATTGGGTGAACTTGTTATTAAACTTGTTGTGTTTATATGTGTTTTTGTATTATGATCTTGTACTGCTTCATTGTCTATTTATTTCGCAATCTTATTGATCCATTGCATAAAGTAACATAGTCATATCCATGCACATGAGTTTGTAATACCTTAATAAATGTCTTAGATCTCATTATCATATCATGTGGTATCAGAGCTTTAGGTTTGCTAAGGTTAGACAAGCTTGTGCGGGATTGTTGAATGCTAACTAGGTCAAAGCTGAAATCAGGGGAACGAGAACTGGTTGAGACAAACCCAAAAATTGGTAGAGTCTATCCTAGGAGGAAAATGACAAAATAAATTCCCTTGGAATTAGACTCTTAGTTCATGGACAGTTTCATGACCATGAGAGCCATGGTAGAAGAGATGTATCAAGAATTTAAGAAAGGTCAAGGTGAAGATACTTCAACCTCCAAACAAGACAAAGGAACCGAGGAACCTCTTCTAGATGGTCATTTTGAAGGCAAAGGGAAAGGAAAAGGGCCTCCTCTATCCACACCTCCTGATAGCCCTGAAAATAAAAACAAGAAAACATCTTTGATTAAGTTAGATGTAAAATTTCATTTGCCTATATATGATGGAGAATTAAATTTAGAAAAGCTAGATAACTGGATTAGACAGATTGATGTGTATTTCAGGGTGCATAACATTGATTCAGACAGGAGTAAAATTTAGTTGGCCAGCCTATACCTTGGAGGCACTTCCCTAGTCTTGTGGGAAGGCAGGACACAAGCTGATTTGAAGAAGCATGCTAAAATTCTTTCTGCCTGGAGTGAATTTGTTTCTGCCACTAAAAAACTGTTCTATCCACTAGCTTATATGCAACAAGCCATGATGAGTTGGCAAACTCTTCGCCAATTAAAATGGCAAAGTGTACAAAGATATACCTAGAAATTTAGAAAAAGAGCTTTAATTCTAGGCATTTATTTAGACTCACCTGAAACTTTGTTGAAGTATATAGGTGGTCTATATAGCTATTTGATGCACACCATTCTCATGTTTAACCCTACTAGCATAGATGAGGTATCTGTTCAGGCTACACATCTAAGGGCTAGAGGCAAGAATGTGAACGCAGAGATTGGGCGATTATCAAAACCCATTGCAAGCAAGAACAAGGAAAAGAGGAAGCAGAAATGGAAAGAGAGGAAGGAAAATGTTGTACAGAAGGCCAAACCTTCATGCACTCACTACAAGAAGGATCGACATGATGATGAACATTGCTGGTCTTTGCATCCGGAGCTGAAGCCCAAGAAGTTCGAAGGCAAGAAGAAGAAGGTTGTTGCTTCTGTTCAGAAAGATTTGGGGTCAGACTCAGGTGATGAAACAACCATCACAACCACATGTATAAAAGGTAAAAATTCTGAAGCATCTACTAGTAATTCTGCACAAACTATTGATAGTGAAGAAAAGGAGAGGAAAACACATGAGAATTTTCATATTATAGTTATTCCCAAGCATCAAAATATTGATACTCTATTTGATAATGGCTCACAAGTAAAATTAATTTCTGAAGCAATTGTGAAGAAGTTGGGATTACTAACCACACCTCACAAGAAGCCATATACATTAGGTTGGGTATGTGATAAAGCAAAGCTACAAGTGACTAGACAATGTAAACTTATGTTTTCTTTGGGGTCATCATTTGTAGATGAGGTTGAGTTAGATATCATTCCCTTGGATATATGTGGAATTGTTTTAGGAAGTCCTTACTTGTATGATAGAAAAACCATTTTCTATAGAGATGAAAATAAGTATCAACTCATTAAAGATGGAATAGAATATATTGTAAGAGATCATAAACTCAAGAATAATTATACTCTCATAAACTCATGGCAGATGAAAATAATTGAAAATTCATGCAGGAAATTTTTACTGATGGTTGTAAAGGAAAAGAAACTTGATAAAACCAATGTATTTGAGGGCTGTGATACTAAACAGAAAGCTGATTTAGAAAAGTTGTTTTAGAATATGATATCTTATTTCAAGAACCTAAAGGTCTACCACCCAAAAGGGAAATTGTACATGATATTTATTTGCAGCAAGATGCTCCCTTTCCTAACATCGGAATGTACAGGTTATCTGCTTTAGATAATGCAGAGATCAAGCAGCAGGTACAGGTGCTACTCGAAAAAGGGTTCATAAGGCCAAGCACATCACCATGCGGATCTTCAATTGTGTTGGTGAGAAAGAAAGATGGTTCGTGGAGGATGTGCATTGATTACCAAGCACTGAATAAAATAATGATCAAGAATCGTTATCCCCTTCCTTGCATTGATGATCTATTGGATCAACTGAAAGAAGTTGTTTACTTTTCCAAGTTGGACTTGCGTAGTGGTTACCATCAGGTCAGAGTAGCAGAGCAAGATGCATGGAAGACGGCTTTCAAAACAAAGCAAGGGCTCCATGAATGGCTAGTTATGCTTTTTGGCTTGACTAATGCTCCTGCCACTTTCATGAGAGTTATGAATGATGGACTCAGGCATTTTATCGATGATTTTGTAATTGTATATTTAGATGACATTCTTTTTTTCAGTAAAACATGGGAAGAACATTTGAAGCATGTAAAGCAGACTCTAGATGTTCTGAAAAAAGAAAATCTCTATGTTAAGTTATCAAAATTTGAATTTGGAAAAACATCTTTAAATTATTTGGGTCATATTGTAGGGGGTGGTGAAATGAAGATAGATCCCTCTAAGGTCGAAGTCATTGTGAGCTGGCCTAAACCCAAATCTTCTACAAAAATTAGGAGCTTCCTAAGGGTATTGGAGAAATTTTATTGCTAACTTTTCGTTAATTGCATCTCCCTTACATGCTTTCATAGCATTGAACAAGGTGTTTCAGTGGGGAGGCAAACATCCGAAAGCCTTCAACACCTTGAAAGAAAAAATTAGTAAAACACTAGTACTAGTATTGCCAGATCTTCAAAGACCATTTGAGATCAAAACAAATGCCAATTACTATGCCATGGGAGAAGTGTTGATGCAACATGGTAAACCCATATGCTATCATTCTAAGACATTTAATTTTGCAGTAGTTAATTATCCCACATATGATAAAGAATTGTATGAATTAGTGCACAGTGTAAAAAAGTGGAAACATTACCTATTGGGCAAAGAAACAGTTATACATACTCATCATCAACCACTTCAATATTTGCACTCACAATCTAAGTTGCAGCAATCATGACACTATAGGTGGATGGGTTTTCTATAACAGTTTCATCTAGTCATCAGATATAAGAAAGGCATACACAATAAAGTTGCAGATATGTTGTCTAGACCAATTATAAATGCATCTACTATACTTAAGCATAACTCAGTATTGCATGAAAGCTACATTGAACAATATGCTCAAGATGTAGATTTTAAAGATGCATATGCAACCTTAAGTCATGGCAAACAAGTAGAAGAATTGGATCATCATATTAAGGACCAACTCTTGTATCATTTGGGAAAGATATGCATTCCACAAATTGAAAGAGTTAATATAATTCGAGAAGCACACACTTTTCTAATATTAGGTCATTTTGGTGTAAGTAAGATAGTTGCACAGCTACAAAGATTCTGCTATTAGCCAAAAATGCATGAAACAGTTTCTAGATATATTAAAGGGTGTACCATGTGTGCTAAAAGAAAGCCTAGCAATAGAAAACTAGGCATGTACACTCCACTTCCAGTTCTTTCTCGTCCTTGGAAAGTGTTTCCATGGACTTTGTTGGGGATTGCCAAAATCTAATAAAGGTCATGACTATTTATATGTTATTGTGGACAGGTTCAACAAAATGTGTATTTTAATACCTTGTAACAAGCAGATTATAACTGAACAAATAACGAAATTGTTCTTTCAGCATGTCTGGGTGCATTTTGGTTTACCCACTTCCATAGTATCTGATCAAGATTCCCAATTTGTTGGGAAGTTTTGGTCAAGTCTGTGGGAATTGATGGACACCAAACTGAAGAAGTGCACAACCTTTCATCCACAAATAGATGGCCAAATAGAGGTGGTCAACAGGACAGTGATCCAGTTACTCAAGGGTTATTGCAACAAGCACCCCGAGCTTTGGGATGACCATTTATGTTATGTGTAACATGCTTACAACCATGCTAAACATTCTTCTACACAAAGATCTCCTTTTGAGACTTGTTTTCGTTTCATACCAAGGTCTCCCTTGGATTTTGTGTTTACTAAAGACATAGCAGTTGATGGACACAGTGATGTGGAGAAATAAAATAAGTTCATTGAACAGATCTAAGAAATTCACCAGGCAGTGTAGGAACAGCTGGAAAAGAGTCAAGCCAAGTATAAGGCAAGGCATGATAAGCATCGGATGGAGGATAGCTTCCAAGTTGGTGATCAAGTCTGGTTGTATATCAGCAAAGACAAAATGCAAGGTGAAGGAAAGAAGCTGAAGCCAATAAGGTATGGGCCTTTTAAGATACCTGAGAAAATTGGTGAGAATGATTTTTGCCTTGATTTTCCACCGTACGTGCACATCTATTCAGTGGTAGATGCAGAAAATTTAAGATTGTTTGAGCCTTCATTGATTGAAGATCCCAAAGAGGAAAGTCAATTGCCTTCCATTGATGATCTGTTGCCTGAATATCTCAATGAGCTGCAGGAAGATATAGTTCTCGATAGGAACATGAGAACTATGCGTAGAGGGGATGTTGAGTACCTAAGATTTGGACTCAAAAGTTCAAAACCTAGCAGTGCAATGGATAGAGATTAGGCAAGTGAGGAAGTTGTATCCTCAGTTGAGTGATGCTTGAAAACAAACTTTTGGTGGTCCAAAAGCCTTTTTCAGTGGGAAGGCGTGATCCAAAATGGATCCATTTACCCTCTAAGTCTTCAAAAATCCTCTAAAAGATCAAAAGTATTGCATAATCGAACCTTCACAAAACAACGAAAAACACTGTTAGGAGCCAAATACACCAAGAAAACGTTGAAAAAAAAAAGTATCGGAGGCTTGAATAGGGAATGCACAGTAGCCGTCAGATTTGGCCGATCAATGGTCCAAATCTGATCGGTGAATCACAATCGGTAGTGGCAATCGGTGGATATCAGCGGAGACTACACAAATGTTGCGATAGCGATCAGCGGGGTCAACGAGGACAGGTGATCAAGCATGCAAATCGATGACCCATGTTGCATTGAAGGATTGCTATCAGAAAATAAAAAGATCACTTACAATGGCCTGGGGCATGAGCAATATGCGATTGCCATTAATCGCATCGCGATATCGCAATCGGAGAAACACCATGGAGTAAGGCTTATACACATGTATATGTGCAATGTAATTAGCCGGACCCGATGGCTATATAAACATTGTTGCATAAGACTTGAGATCTGTAGAAAGGCATTTTGTAATGTATTTTCATATATCTCGAAACAACGTTGATGCGATAAAGCCCGGACCCAAAGGGGTTTGGGAATGAAATGTATATTGTTTCAAGATCAGAGGAATCCATTTTTACATTATTTTTAGTGTTTTTACGTATTTCCAAACTACAAAGGGAAACCTTGGAACAAGGCTGAAGCGACTTGCAATGGTGACTGAGGACGGACCCGATAGGAGAATAAACTGGATTTAAGGACTTTTGAAGTCTGAAAGACTATGTTGTGGTGTATTTTCACAGTTTCGAATACATTTCTCTATGTTAATAGAAAGCATCCGTTTCGGGGATTTCAAAAGCCCGATGCACTCATCTGTTGCAAATTAGGTGGCCACCTCCCCTTAGTGAGTTATGCAATGATTGTTTAACACTAGAAGAGGGATTTGAGTGAATAGAGGCTGTGAGATAGAAAGACAAGAAGCAGAAATGAACACGCAGAGAAAATTGGCTTTAATCCACAGAAGACAAAAACAAAGACAAGCATTATTGGAGGCAGTGCCAAGACAGAGAGCAAAGACAGAGACAGAGAGTGATTGAGAGAGTCTGTGTACTCAAAGAGGCTTGAGAGGTTCAAACAAAACTCTATTGTTGATCTGTTGTGTGTTGAGACTCAATTTGAGCTCATACTTTTGTACAAATCTGTTATGAAGACATAATAGAGAGGTCACCACTGAAGGCTGGACCAAGAGATGTAGCCCAGGAGTATTAGGTGAACTCCTTATTAAACTTGTTGTGTTTATATGTGTTTGTCTATTATGATCTTTTACTGCTTCATTGTCTATGTATTTTGCAATCTTATCGATCCATTGCATAAAGTAACATAGGCATATCCATGCACATGAGTCTATAATACCTGATTAAATGTCTTAGATCTCATTATCAAATCAATGTTGTACCATCTTAACAACAAATTATACTCATCAAAGTTTAGAATTCATATCACGGTATCAATTATTTCAACCAGGAGATAGGTAGAGCACATATCAAGTCTTGACTTCATCTATTATCATGACACCAAGTTGTCATCAACCATGCAATATCAATCCGAACTTCATCGGGTCGTAATCATAACATAAGTCCTTTATGTCACTAGGTGAAAATGCATACACTAGGGATGAGTAATGAAGGTTCCAATTTAATCTTAAATCATAACTATTAGTACCTAAATCATTGTACCAGGAGCAAGGAGGCCAATAAAATATAATTTACCTAAATACCCACATAAGTCATTATGCCCACATATTATAAACATTAGAGAAAATGAACAATCATCAAATCAGATCATTAGTCATTAGGTCATGTTCAAATTATCTATCATAGAGAATTCTATAGTCAAAGAATATATCAGTCATCAATTAAAAGTTGTTATCAAGCATCATGATGAAACATTGTTCATTTATATCAATCAGCGAAATTATGCCAACCTCTTGTAGAAAAAACATAGTGACATATCTATATGTATGTCCTCGTCACCTACAAACACAAGTTTAGACTACATGTTCATGTTATGGAAAAAATGGAATATTTTCCTGCTTCCAAATCTTGTTATCTGCAACATATCTTTCGAACTAACATATTCTAGGTGATCATCCAATTTCATGCACAATACTTCATTTTTTTATCAACAATTTAACTCATCGACTTGAAAAAACATATTACAGTGGCATAATATGTCAAAGACACCTTGATCTAGAGTTTGAACATCTTGATAAAGCTTTAGATGATGGTAAAATATAGTCAAACCCCTAGATTCTCCCTCCTAGTTAGTATTGGAGCACCTTTATCTGCCTAAATGTTGTCTAGGCCTTAACATGCGTGCATCCACGGACAAGATATCCCAAATTTGTGACTACGTCTAAAGCATAACCCCTAATTTCTGTATGGGCTTTAGATCTGAGAGTCTTTTGCTATTAGGGGAGTTTTGAGGTCTAAAATGGCCCTCCTAAGGAAATTATAAAATAATAGTGGAAATAATAAAATAAGATTAGATTGCATCATTAAATTTTAGAGAGAAAAAAGAAAAAACTAATTTTTCAACTCTTATTTTCAGCTTATCTCCCTATGGGTTTAGTCAAATTTTGAAGGAGAACACTCATTGGATGCCGAATTTGATTCCTCATCCAAGGAGTACCCATGTTGCATATTTTCTATTGACCCTACTACACTAAAAATGAGAAATGCATGAAAAACAAGATTGCAATCACATTTTTTCATGTATTTATCATTTTTCATGTAGCAGGGTCCATGGAAAGTATGCAATATGGCTACACCTTGGATGAGGAATTAAATTTTGCATCCAACAAAGACTCTTGCTTGAAATTTGAGTAAAACCTTAGGGAGATAAGTCAAAAATATGGGTTGAAAAAGTAGTTTTATTATTTTATTATATTTTAATCTTTTTACTTTTTTACTCCAAAAATGGTGAATCATCCCCCATGGTTTACATCATCATATTGAATCTTATTGGCTCTTATAAAGTTTATTTTGGTTGTACATTTTTCTTAGGAGGCCCATTTTAGACCTCAAAATTCTGCTAATGAGATCAATAGTGGCAGATGCACATAAATCATACTTTAGCAACATAGAATGCAAATAGTAATATGAGTATGAGCCTTGAGAAGAGATTCTCCCTTTAACTGGGGATGTATATCATTCATCTTCATTCATGTCATCCAGTTGTCTCTACTAGAGGCAAGAAACAACAAACATATATCTATCATGGCTATGAATATCATGACATCAATCTTTCATCAAAGGTTAGACTCAAAGAAGTAGATAGATGCAACATCATATCTTAGAGTTTATGAACACAATAACACTTTCTATCAAGTCACTCCATAAAGTTAGGACATTCAATTTAATCATATGCTGTCAAAACATGACCATAGTTAGTAAGAGATCTACTTATCAATCTTACACTTATACTTCTCACATCAAGGTTTCTATGCTCTTCATGACCAATAATATCAAGTAAGGTCATTCAATAAAACTTTACCAAAACAACAAGTGTCAATCTCTCTTTTGACATGCTTTCATCATGCTTATGAGAATAATTCTCAACATACTCATGTATAAGAGTCAATAAGTTATCCTTCTATATGGAATCCATCATGACAAGCATCAAGAGTATCATTTACTCGAGTCAAGGTTCTAGCCTTCCTTTCAGGATCAAGATATCCAAAAAATGGATCATAGATGTTAGCCAAACATCAAGTGTATCAATGTATCATTAGATAGCCTCATAGAATTCAAGAATATCAAAATTTTCAACACAAGGTACATTATTTCATCATAGGAAACATATATTCAAGTCACTTTCATATGCATGTATGAGTCATTAAAGGAAGAGATATTCTCATCATACCTTAGGGCTTACCAAGCCAATAGTTGAAACACATCATACCATGCATACATTACAGTATACAAACACCTGTGCACCTTCACATCAAGTATCTCTTTATCTCTTTTCATATCTAGCCTTTCTTTCTTGAATCTAAAATGATCCTCAATAAGGATCTACTCATCACATCTCATCAAGGAGTTTAGACACTTACATATACTAAAACATACATGTAGGAAGTATAAGAAATGATCAAAACAATAATCATAATAATCAGATCTATATGTATAAACAAGGGTAAAGACACAAAGAAACATAATAAGTCAAGAAGTACTTATCTTAAATCAGAGGTGAAACTCTCCCCCTTGAGCTAGCCTTCAAAGGCCATCAATGTCCATGGTTCATATATCAGTTTGTGTTGGGATGGGGTCCCCTGGGTCAGTTTTGGCATTAAAATAACCCAAGTTTTGATATGGTATTATAATTAATGTAAAGTCTCTACTATTTGTGGATGTGGAGCATGTAGATGATTAGGAGTCAAAGGGGTTTAGCCCCTTGTTTTATGTAAATTTTGAGTCGATTTTGAGATCCACCCATGGTCCGCGAACCATGGCATTTTATGAAAAAGGCTATAAATAGGTGTGTCTTAGAGAGTCTAAGGCAATCAATATATTGAGAAGCAATGGGTAGATAAAAGAAAAGTGATAGCAAAGAGAAGTGGGTCAAATAGGAGAAGAAAGGCTCTACCGCTGAGTGCGTAGAGGCCTAGGTAGAGTTCATAGCTTAGTGCATGGACCCCTGTCACTGAGTGCACAAAGGCCTAGGTAGAGTTTGTAGCTTAGTGTGCGGACCCCTGTAGCAGAGTGCGCAAGGTAGTTTTGAGTTTTTAATCCTAAATTGAAGATCAATAAAGATAGTTTTCGAAGAATTCTTGCGTATTTCTGTTTATGATATTTGACGTCAATGAGTGATGTGTTTTATGGAATATTGATTGAATTTTGCGTGATGTTGCTGAAGAACTGTTGGTGATGTACACAAAGCATGTTTAAGTACTTTCACACAAACTCTGATGAATTCTTTGTTGATTATTAATAACTTAAGTAAATTTGCGTGAACCCTACTTTTGGATTGCACTCTAATGCATGTAAGTAGATATATTGATTGTTAAAGGTCTGTAAAGACAAACCATAGACCCTCATGAAGGTCTGAAGACCACTTTGACAAAGTTGCAATAGTGTGCCCTAAAAGTGTATCAATCTGCTTGAAGGCAAATATGAGACATTGGAAGACATCACACTAGTCTCCGGATGTATATACTTGGTTCTTGCATCCCTCCATACTACTTTGGGTGATACTGCAGCCTATGCTATGTGGGTTATTACCGAAAGGGCCAGTAGTGTAGGGATTTGTTGGTTGGCACAACTAACTCTAAACCTGGGTCAGGACCCCCTAAGCCAACAAATGGTTATGTTTCCAAGGCCGAGATCTACTTAAGGAGATGCGTGTAGAGTCTTTCAAATGTATTCAAAAGATCATCCACTTTCACCTTTATCACCATCATTTCACTCACATGTCACAACTCCATGACCATATAACCTTTCATTAGCCTCCATTTTCATAATTATATGGGTTGCCTTTGTGTTTTCCAAAAGTTAATGATTTCTAGTATTATAAGTAAATTAGATGGTTAAAATTTAGAAAAATGACATATATTTTCTAATACTTAAAAGTGGCTTGAGTTTCATGTCATGTGTAGGCCATTTGGAATCTTCCAAGGGACTCTTAGGTGGCCTCCAATACTCAAATTCGAATTATCTTCAAAGATATGGAAGAATATTTGGATAAAGGTCAAAGAGGATACATGTCTCATCATTACCTATTTGAGTTGTAACATTACGAGAATTTCTAGGGATCTAGGGAGAGAATAATGGGCCTCCATTAATGAGGTATCTTCTTATGTTTTTGTATAAATAGGAGAGGCTTCTCCTTTGAAAGGCGTGTGTAAAGTTGGAGATACACAGGTGGAAAGTTAATATTACTTATGAATTGAATTTAGGTTTAGCACCATGCTTATGAGTGATGTTCACCTTGATTGGTAATTTTTGCACTAGGAGCCTCTCAACTTGCCAACTCTCATGCTTTCGGATTGGCCACCTATAATGTGTGAGATTTATTGTTTTTCATAGATTAAGATTTATTTCTTTCATATATTTTCCCGTGTGAGAGGTTAAGAGTGATTGTCTTTATTTGCTTTCTACCTAGAAGTTAAGAGAATTTGTTTTTATTTTATTTCATATCTTTTCCCATGTGAGAGGTTGAGAGTAATTAATTTTATTTTCTTTCTACCTAGAAGTTAAGACCATTTGTTTTTATTTTCTTTCATATCTTTTCCTGTGTGAGAGGTTAAGAATGATTGGTTTTGCTTTCACTAAAACAGTGGTGTGCTTTTCAATTCCTGCAAGATTGAAAGATTAAGATTTCAATTTTGTGTGCTGTATTATAATTGTACTATAATTTATTTTGAGTTGATCGTTGAATTAGAATATGTGAAATTGGTTTTTCATTATTTGGTTTCGTAGTTAGATTGATCTAAATTGAAAGTAGATTGATCTAAATTGAAATTTAATTTCTAGCATATATAGTGCACGCATGCTTCGCAAGTTTTCTGAAACCCCTAGATTGACAATAAAATGAAAGGTAATTAATTTGCCTCAACAATGTGTGATGTCGCATCACTGAAATCTGACCAAGAAAGAAATTGAAAAGTGGTTGGATCGGAATATTCATGAGTTCACGATGCAAGAAAATAGGAATCCACACATGTCAAAAGAAGAATGGTTGAACATGTATCTATATACAGAGATACACGAGATCTTCTTCTACACCTTCCCCATTGAGATGTATGAATGGTTGGCTAAATAGATAGATAGCCAAGGAGGGTGGAAGCTTGATAATCCTATATTGTGGACTCCAGAACTAGTGCAATGATTAGAAGCTTCTGAAAACAAGATCGCACTAGTTGTTGATCATCAGCTTCATTAGATTCTAGGAGGATTTGTTACAGAATTTGCAGTTGATACCTCAGTCAGCTACAGTGAAGCAAATCAAATATTTTTCAAAGGATCACAAGGTAAGTGTCTAAGATCGTTGAATATTTGGACTAAAATTGTGTTATGTGAAAAATGGGTTATGCCATTGCCTTGATGTTCAGAGCTACGTGAAGTGGAAGAATATTTAGAGATCGAGAGAGATTAGGTCCAGAATATAGTATGTTAATCATACCTCCTTCAAGCGATGATGAAGGTGTGGTGCAAGCTTCACCGCAAAGTGTTGTCCAGCTGATAACATAGGGTTTTCCATGAACACATCATCCATCCAGTTCACCTCCACCTCCACCTCCACCGCATACACCTTCGCCCACACCTCCACCTCAACCACCACCATTCAATATGGCGAATGTGATGAATATGTCGATTTTCAAGGGCATGGGTGTGATGTGGAATTCTGCATCTACGGATAAACACAATTTCCCTAGGTGGGTAGCTACACCTAGAACAAAGGATTTAAAGAGTTTAGTCGTTTTCTATAAAAGTTAAATAAGACAAGGGACCTACTTGTTATCTTTCGATTCCCTTTGTCTCCTTTGAATAGTTGTTTCCACTCCTTCTCGAACTGAATCTGCTCGATAATTACATACAATCATAAACAGGGGAAAAAAACTAATCAAAGCAAGAGATCTATCTACTATAAGCAAATGGAATCGAAATAATTTACACATATAATCATCATAAATAAAGATAAGAATATGGGAAAAGGTGTAAACAACTTTATTAAGTAGAAGGAAGAGTTACAACCAAAGAAGTCTGATCCCATGTCACTCAGCCAGCTTGAGTTCCATCCTTCATCTCAACAAAATCACAACACTCCAACATAATAACAATACTTGCTTATAATCTCAAACTTCAAACCAACAGTATCTCCTTACAAATTCTCAAAGTCTAGCCCCTAATCACTATGATGAGTGCTCAATTTATAAGGAAATGTAGGTTTTTTTGTCATAAATTGGGCATTGAATGGATTTCCAATTTGGGAGTTAGTTTCCATGGAGGAAGCGATGAGAGGATAAGAGGTTATTTGATTCATCCCCTATCCAATTTTGATCTCATAGGAGAGGATAAGAGCTGGGAATCTTCTAGAATGATATAGAATGAAATAATATTCCCAGAACCCTATGAAGATTTCGCTGAATCTTGCCCAGCACAGGTCCAAGTGGGCATAGGTGCTCTGCAGAGCAAGCTTCAATGGGTCTAAGTGCTATATAGTGCAATTATCCCTGATCAAGGATGTGTCGGTCCCTTAAGGAGTCATTTTAGGATGTCTTCAGGCCAGGAGACTCTCAAGAATGATAACATTCAATGTGATGACTTGTCTAGGGCATGTAGCAACTGAATTAGGGTTTGATGAGATCTAAAAGTATTGATCTGAATGATGCGACTGATTTCCCCAAATAGACCTGCAACAGTTTCCCCCTAAAGAATGAAGTCGAAAATGATAATGTTGAGTGATATGCTTTATGATGTGATGAGGAGGTTCTGAAGCGGATGGTAACCTGCATCAATTACAATGCATAATATCATGATATTTTCGATTTTTCATGAATTGCTGAGGGAAGGAATACCCATGCTTAGCATATATATTTTCATTACATGTACATAGATAGTCATCTACAGATATAGACCCATGATGGGATGACTAGCAGTGTAAAGCCATCGTACAGATGATTTAGTACTCTCCTAAAATCGCAGTCCGGATGGATGAAACTAGATCCGGGGTCTTCTATCTCATTCAATCATTTTCTCAAGTATGAGTCTAACCATGTGAATATGTGATCTGAAGTCGAACATGGGAAGAAACTATCTAAATACCAGCCAATGATGTAATTCGTTAACATATGAGAGAGAAATCATCGATAATGATAATGGTTCTCAAGGTACCGCAATACATTCTACATGGTGTGAATGGATGCTTCGATGTCCAACACCATAAAAAGTCTTTTAGTCATAGGCCAGTGAGGCCAACCTATCCCAGAAGCAAGAAGATTTCCATTCATGTATGCATGCCCCAAGGTACTGAAAGGGTGTTTCTAAGTCAACTTCATGGATAATGTGTTGATGTCAACAAGATGCGGCTCATCACAAGAGGGCCTTGATGTATCCCACATCAACGAAACAAAACAAGTGTAATGATTTTTGGAGATGGAATGTGACTAATGACACAAGGTTCAAGAATGGCTGTCATCAAAATGAAGGTTTATGAGTATTGCAAAGGATGAATTTAATTGAGTGACTTCTCTTGAACATGTCGGCGACACTAAATGAATTGGCAGCATTAACCTAAAACCAAAGTAATGGATGGTATGATAGGCCATAGGTATGATAACCATCAATAAGGTAACCCAACCCAAGTAGTCACAGAGATGAAGTGAAAGTGTCATGTTCAAGAGCGACTTGCTACCATAAAGTGATTTACCCCTTTTCCCATTTTCCCCAATCATTGTTGACCATTACCTCTTTATTTTTTTATCAAGCATTAGGAGGATAACATATGCTTTTTGTATAATTCCAACCTTCAAGTGAATACATCACTATATGATGTTTTAATGAGTCTAGCAAAGGTGAAACTCAATCTTGTCATGATGGAAAAGTTTGTCGCTATTTGATGTTTTAATGAGTTTAACGACAATGATAACTCGGTCATTTTCATGTATAGAGAGCTTGAAAAGGGACAAAAAGAAAACTCCACAAGTTCTTTTTCATAAGTTTGTCTCTCAAGTCCAAATAAGCGTCAAATAAAACAAGAGAGAACCTATTGACCATGTTCGATCAACGTATTCCTTTTTCGTAAATAATCTAACTCAATCCGGAAAATGGTTAAACTTATACTGAGTAGATGTCGTTTCCAATATGTTAATGAGATGAAAAGGACAAGCGCTCGACAATCTTTTCATATTTCGAGAGTCTAAAAAGAGCTTAAAGAGGACTCCACTTTGAGAAATGAGTGGTGTTGAGGATAGCAATTGGTTTCAGTGATGTTGGAACTTCTCAAAACATGTTGATTTATGTGAAGAGGCTAGCTAATAAGACCACTCATTGCAATTGTTCCTCAAAAAGGGTAAAACAAACAAGTGAAAGCATATGGTTAGCCAAGCAGATAGTGACGATGGAAGGAGAAAAACCAAGGCTCATTTGAGAGAAGAGGCTAATAGAATGGTATTCACGAGGGTTAAAATGGAGATGTGTTCATTTTTACACAAGCTTTAACCATAGGGAACTATGCTTGGATTCAGTTTCATGTTTACAAAAGCTTGAAACGAAAAACTATACTTGGATTCAGTTTCATTTTTACACAAGCTTAAAACGAAAAACTATGCTTGAGATTGGTTTACATGCCCCCAACATGATGACTCGATTCTAGGTGCATGCACCCCAAGCTTCATTACATTCACCTAAGTAGACTACTCATGGCTATTAGGTGGATGAAATGAAGATTCATTTTCGAGATCAAGTGAAAGACTCGACTGGGATTTTACAATATCTAATCAAATAATCGAATTGGAACTTTGCTCCAGGGGACCTTGTTTCATTTTTTAATGAGATTGACATAAGACAAGGAACTCTCCTCAAATTCCTTGTTTCATTTTTTAACGAGCTTCACACAAGACAAGGAACCATGCTCTGGGACCTGTTTCATTTTTTAATGAGGTTGACATAGTAAAAGAACTATCCTCATATTCCTTGTTTCAATTTTTAACAAGGTTGACACAAGACTAGGAACTATCCTCGTATTCCTTGTTTCATTTTTTAATGAGCTTGACATAAGACAAGGAACTATGTTCATACCCATTGTTTCATTTTTTAATGGGGTTGACACAAAACTAAGAATTATCCTCATATTCCTTGTTTATGACCCATAAGAGGTCATGAATTCCAAAAGGTTCTCATCAAATGGGAGAACAATGCTCTGGAAGGGATACGTAGCAAGGAATCCATTAGAGAGATCTGGTTCCAATGCCTCCAGTACATAATGCACAACATCATGGAATTGATCATCGGTTGGTGTAGTCATGGAATGGGTTGCCACATAATTAACCCGTGGCGGGGAAGATACCATTGGGACAAAATGACCATTTAAGGAAGATGGTTGACTAGAAGCCATATTTGGACCGAGAAATGAAAGCTGGTCAATGGTGACAATTCTACCTTCATGCGGGAAACACATCACTTGAAAGAATGTTAAAACAATAGCTCCCATGTCATAAAAATATTCACACCCAAGAAGTAAATTGTAATCTAAAGGGCCTGGGACTACCATCTCATTTAGATAAACAATTTTCCCTCCCAAAGTAATAGGAAACTGATGAAGGATCCCTAATGGTTGATTGGTTCCTTTGTTAAAACCCAACATATTCTGAGTGATAGGTAAAAGTGGCGGTGAACCGAGTGCTTGCCAAGCAGTGGAGGAAAGGATACTCACAGATTCACCTGCATCTATAATAGTGCTAGGTACAATCATATTACAAGCATGTACTATGATCTGGAAAGGCACATAAGAAGGAAGACACATCTTGCCAGTCGATTCCAATCAAAGGAAGTGACTAGACTACTTGGAGAGGGTACCATAAGAATGAATAATTTCTCCCTTGAGTTACGAGAATGAGAGGATTTTCCTTCTGTCTTGATGGAACAAGAGGATTTCCTCTGAGCTCATTGGAATCTAAAGAAATGAAAAAGAACCTGGCCGGTATCATACTCATTCTCTATGAGAAAGGTACGATTAAGTGAAGGTGAAATCGGGTCAACTGTTCCTCGACCTATGATTGGTCAAGTATAAACTCATGGGATTCACATTCAGAGAGAGTGGGTTTTACCAACAGTTGATTTAGGTTAGTCACTTTATCAACTAGTGAAGGATTAAGGGAGAGTCTCCTATAACCAAATGGAAGTTGCTGCGAAGAAGCAAGATGGCCGTACAACACTTTTTTGGCTTCATCCAAATAGGGAAAAACATGAATGGGGTGATTCCCTTCACATAAGCTATACAGAAACTTAACTTTATCCTTCTTTCCATGAACTTTACTACCACTAGTTGATGTTGTGTCACCAGCATGATCTCCATAAGTTCATGACATAGGATGATGTGAACAAGAAGACCATTCTTTTAAGATCTAAGGAATACCATAATAATTTCGAAGAAGATGGTATCCCATACAAAGTTTGCATTATCGAACTTTGTGAGGCTTATCAGATGGTTTCTCATCGAAATTTGCATTCAAAGCAATGGTTGCTTGGTTCCCCCCTGCTAAATTTTCTTCTTCTTCTTATTCTTACAATTCTTCTTCTTCTTAGCCACCTAGTTACTAGTGTCAATGCTTTCACCAAGCAAAGACGAAGAAGGGGAGGAAGAAACAACCGACGAAGAAGGCAAAGGGTCAACTTTAGGATCAAGAGGAGGTTGATTTTTTCCAGTTGTAGGAATATTTGGTTGCGGGACCAAGGAAGTTGAGAACAACCATACTAGAAAGATGATGGTAAGTCTTGGGAGGGACAATGTATCCATATAAGGAGCACCAATATTTCTGAAAGGAGGAAAAGGACTAGGATTCCCATCGAAAGGAATTCCTTGATTGGTGGACTCTGGAGTTGTTGCCATATGTCTCAACCTAATATCAACTATGGAGTGATGTGGAGGATCTTATCCGTTGTTAATTAATTTTTTTAATCAAAATAACATAGCAAAACAAAAGAGGGATAATCTAGGCAAAAGGACTACCAAGCAACTGTGAACTGCAATATACTACCTGAGTAAACCAATGAATTAACATACGTGCAAGCAATCTCCCTTAATGTTGTGTTCAGTGTATCAGAGTGTACAAGGAAGCTGACTCGGTTACCTAAGGATGGATAGAAACCTAATGTTGTCCTCCCATATATACCTGAAAGTACATGGAGGCCTAATCCATGTTAGCATTGTCTAATGCGAAACCGCACAATGAGAGCATTCCTTTATACTTTACGTATTGTAACACCGCCCTATATACCCAAAAGTACATGGACAAGCTACGATATACTTATGCACATGGAATGAAGTATCACACTCGGAATGTATTGCAAACAAGTTAGCGACAACTGCTACATTTAACGACGCTGGAAAACGTCTCTAGCCTAGACCTCTAAATGTTATGAATTAAGTTACAATGCTCCATTAGGTTAATTGAGATAACTTTTAAGTTGATCTTCTCAAGGATTTTCCTTTCAAGGTTCACCACGTGATGTATGTTTACAATTCATAGAATTAAATTAACATGAAAAACATTCTTTCATTCAATTAGCAATGAAAACCATAGCTAGTAAAGGATAGAGCAATCATATCTTTATCAAAGATCAAAGAGAACACCTAATGTAATTTACCTAGCTATTCATATGAAGAATTCACAAACTACAATATGAAAAATGGAAGTTTTTCTTTTCAATCCCTTTCGTGTTTAGATGAACAAAAATGAACTAGATGCACAAAAAATCAATCAATACTTTTCACAAGAAATAAAGACTTTACGACAATTTTTTTTCAAAGAAATGAAGACTTTACGACACTTCCTTTTCAGAAAAGACTAATAAATATAAACTAACTTTCACAATGAATTGATAACGATAAAGAAAAAGCTTAAGAAACACTAAACAATCGTGGTCAAAGGAGGGCTAGGAGAAGAGATACAAGTTGATTTCAGAACCATAGAAACATTCAAATTCAGAAGAAAAATTGGAAAAATTCATGCCAAAGATGGGTTTTTAAGCTTAAGGAGGATCAATGCAAGTCTGAGTGGGAGTAACTACACTACAGAGCACTGTCTCTAAGCCAAGGGTGCTCTGCAGAGCACTGTCCCCTGACCAAGCCTGTGCTGGTGCCAGAGAATCCAATCAAAAGACATCTAACCTCAATTTTTTGACCAAAAACACTTCAAAAAGACTGAAATAAGATCAATGAAAGCAAGTAAAGTCTACTAGGGTTTACTATGATGAGGATAAACTACCTAGAATGATGGTCGATCCCTATTGGACTCACTAATTTGTTATGTGGAATTTTGCATCTAGATAAACACAATTTTCCTAGGTGGGTAGCTACACCTAGAACAATAGATTTAAAGAGTTTATTGTTTTCCTATAGAAGATAAATAAGACAAAGGACCTACTTGTTATATTTTGATTCCCTTTGTCTCCTTTGAATAGCTCCTGTCACTTCTTCTCGAACTAAATCCGCTCGATAAGCACCTGCAATCATAAACAGAGGACAAAAACCAATCAAAGAAAGATATCTTTCTACTATAAGAAAATTGAACTGAAATCATTTACACATATAATCATCATAAATCAAGACAAGAATATGGGAAAAGGTGTAAACAACTTTATTAAGTAGCAGGAAGATTTACAAACAATGAAGTCTGATCCATGTCACTCATCTAGCTTGAGTTCCATCCTTCATCACACCACAAGCACAACACTCCCACAAGATAACAATACTTGCTTACAATCTCAAACTTCAAACCAAAAGTATCTCCTTACAAATTCTCAAAGTCTAGCCCCTGATCACTATGATGATTGCTAAATTTATAGGGAAATGGAGGTGGTTTTTTCATAAATTGGGGATTGAATGGCTTTCCAATTTGGGAGTTAGTTTCCATGGAGGAATGAATGAGAGGATAGGAGGTTATTTGATTCATTACCTATCCAATTTCGAGCTCATAAGAGAGGATAAGAGGTGGGAATCTTCTAGAATGATCTACAATGAAAGAATATTCCAAGAACCCTATGAAGCTTTTGCTCAATCTTGCCCAGTGTAGGTTAAAGTGGGCCTAGGTGTTTTTCATAGTAGGGTTGAATGGGCATAAGTGCTCTACAGTGCAGTTACTCCTAACCAAGGGTGCACTGGTCCCTCAAGGAGTCATTTTAGGATGTCTTCAGGCCAAGAAACTCTAAGGAATGATGGCATTCAATGTGATGACTTGTATAGTGCATGTAGCAACTCAATTAGGGTTTGATGAGCCCTAAAAGTACTGATCTGAATGATGGGAGTGATGTGCCCAAATAGACTTGTAACAATAGGGAGTGAAGATATAGAGCAGTTTTGGTTTGTTTCGAATGTTGTATGGATAGCACAATAGATTAATGATGACAATATAGAGAAGTCATAGTTGGTTACCACTTTGGAGGATCGTGTGCTAACTTGGTACATTAAGTATTACTCTAATAATCCTCTTGCATCACTAGCAGAGACTAAGGCGGCTTTAAACAAGGAGTTTAGTAAGCCTAAGTCTGACTCGGAGTCAGTAATTGGATTCAAGGAAATCATGATGAGGGTTGATGAGATGCATAGGGAATTAAATCAAATATTGAAATGTCAAATTCGAGAAGCTAACATGTAGTTCACAGATAATCAGTGCCGCAAATGGTTTATAGCTTCACTTCTACCCCTCCTCAGAATTTCTCTGTCACAAAAGAAGATAGGAAATCAAGTGTAAGCCTTGGAAATACTGATGAAGTTCCATGCATCACCTATTTAGGATGTGACCTTGGGGGTACAATAGATCCACTCTCAGTTACAGAGCTTACCCTTAGAACTATAGAGCTTGAATAAAGATAAGGCGACTAAACCACAGGTGCGCACAGAAATCTGGTGTTTGAAGTGCAAGATCCATGGGCATGATAAAGACCATTGTCCTGTGTACCCAAGTTATATTACAAGAGGGGGACCAATTCCCCTGAAGCCAAAAGATCAAGCAGGCCTGAGCGTGGGGGTTGTGCTATGGTGCACTATTTTTTAGGTTTCTAGACAACATGCGATAGATAATTGCCATTTACTCCAAAATTTCTTCGAGACACCCCAATAGTTGTTATGTAGCTTCTGAAAATCTGTGGGCCATGATGGGCACCACTGTCATAGTTATGAGCTGATGATGGAAAGAACACCTACATACTGGATGCAAGCAGAAACTAGGCCTCCAGAGCAGGGTGCGAGAGGAGCGCGTAAAGGTTATCAGTGATGAGGATGGGGCCAAGGAGGAGGAGGACCTAGTAGAGGTCATGGTTAGATCATCTTCTACAACTACAGATAGTCAGGGCATTACACGCGAGAATGTTAAAATTAGGCATGCCCGTCATGCCAATATTGCAGCTAGTTTAACCATACTATTGAAGAGTTCCTGGTGTTGATAGCTAAGATGCAAGAAAAGAAAGTGCAAGCTTAGCAGCCTACGCAAAACTTATAGATGATGAGAGTTGAGCCCCACGAGGAGGATCAAAGAGTGAATATAGTGTTGAGGAGTGGAATAATGACTAGTGATGATAAAGGTAAACAGCCTGAAGAGGAGGCATGGGTACACAAGGCCCTAGAGAAGGAAGTGGTTTTGATCTGAATCACATGAAAGAAACATTTATGCAGGCCAAGAAAAGATTCATTGAGGCATCCAGCTCAAGAAGTCAAGACAAGGTGCAAGAAACCAGCGCGTCTGCAGAGGTTGATCCCTCTTTACTGAATACGTTTTTGGAGACCGGCATAAAATTGTTGCACGATATAAAATCTATGGAAGGCCTATAGAAATTAATAAAGAAATGTGCCAGTAAGGAAAGGGTCCCTAATGACACCAAGTCGTAAGAAAAATTGGAAAACATAACACAAGAACGGGGCGAGAGATGAGGCTCACCACACAGATAGTTTTTTATGAGATGGACCATGTCATTTTGGATCTGGGGTCTGATGTGAACATATTACCAAAACATACATGGGAAAGAATCAGGAGACCTATGCTATAGTGGTCTCAGATTCAACTCAGAATGGCGAACTAGTAGAAAATCATCCTGATGGGACGATTATATGGAATAACAATTGACATAGAAGGTGTGAGCATAATGGCCAACTTTAAGGTTATAGAGATTGTTGATGATAGTAATCCATACCCTGCACTCCTTGGAATTGACTAGGCCATCGATATGAATGGGTCATTGAATTGAAGAAGAGGACGATGTCGTTTGAGAGGAAATTGCTTCGGGTTGTAGTACCATTACACCCTGCAAAAAGGGTGTGCTATACTGAACCAGTATATGATTATGAAGAACGTGATGATGAACTGGACCAAACCTACAAAATAACAGTGAAAGACTAGGACTGGATCGATCTGATGGTAGATGGGAAGATTGCATGGGACTCGGAGTGTTCCTTCACCTCTGATTCAGACAAAGAATTGGAGCATTAGCAGAATCATTTTCATGAAGTATCCACATTGGAATGAAATATGACGACAATGTCACTGCGTTGTGTCTCGTTAGAGGTAAGGAAATTGCCCTATTATGGTAGTTTAACTGACATAGATAAGTTTTTGGATGCACTTGAGCATGAAGTCCCTAAGGATCACCACTTCCAAGCATTAGTTTTGGCACTGCATGCTACACCCGAATGATGTTGGGGTATGAATAAAGATAGTTTTGATGGATGGCGAGATTACAGAAGAATGATCAGGTTACCGTTTGGGTGTCCTAACACTAGATTAACTGAGAAATATAATGAGAAGGATGATTTGTGTGATCACCTAGTGAAATGGACTAAATTATGGGGAACAAAGCCACAAACAGAATGGGTACACATCTTTTGCCATACTTTGGATACGCTTCCTAAGTACTGGTATTTGAAAAGGGAGCTCCACCATGGCACCACGAAGTGGGATATATTGAGGGAAGGGTTCTTATTGACCTTTAACTTTGAAGACGACTTCAAAATCATCGATGAAGCACTACAAGAGATCAAGGTAGTTATCTTTAGAACACCGCAAGAACTTGTGGAATGGATCCAACCAAATTGGAGCACTCAGTTGTGCCATGTGGTGAAATGCTATAATGTGACCACTAAAGAGGAGGATGAAGGTATGAGAAACGTTAATATTCCAGAAGAGGAAGGGCACCGTGAAGTCAAAGGCCCAAAAATAGACTACTCAGACATCACCACACCATTGAATAAAAACCAAGTAAATATTGGCACTTAAGCAGAACCGAAGTTTCAAAGATTGGGGATTATTGGGACGACACTATTGTGGATAAACTTGCTAAGTTACTCTACGAATATCAATATCTCTTCCCTACCAAGTTTTCGTATTTGAAGGCCATAGTTGGCGATTTGGGCATTATGAAGATCACTCTGAAGCCATATGTGAAGCCTATTAAACAGAGGTCGTATCACCTTAATCCGAAATACAAGTAAAATGGTTCACCTAGAACTGGATAAGATGTTGAAAGCATGCATCATAGAACCGGCTGAAGAATTTGATTGCGTGCACCCCATGGTGGTTTAGGAAAACAAACAGAAGGGTGAGATAAAGACTTTTGTAGACCTGCAGAAGCTTAATGATGCATGTGTCCACGACCCATTCCGAACACTGTTTACCGATGAAGTGTTGAATAATGTGGGAGGGCAAGAGGCCTATTCCTTCACTGATGGGTTTTCTAGGTATCATCAGATCAAGATCGTGCCTACGGATAGGAACAAAACAACCTTCACGATGGAATGGGGTTATTTTTAGTACACTATGATGCCATTTGGACCCAAGAATGTGCCTGCGATATTTTTTCACGTAGTCATCACAATGTTCAATGAGTTCATTCATAAGTTCCTCGAAGTATACTTTAATGACTAGACGGTGTTCGGATTAGTAAAGTGCCATGTAGCAAGTCTGCACATGATGTTGGATATGTGTCGTAGATACCCGATCACGTTGAATTTGAAGAAATTCATCTTATCTGTTCCCTTTGGGATCTTACTGGGTAACGTGGTGTGCAAGCAAGGGTTGACGGTGGACCTTGCAATGAGTGCAGTAATTGTGAATTTGGAGGCCCTGAGGAACATTAAGCAATTGTGCGCAATGCTTGGACATCTGGGATACTACAAAAAATTTATCAAAGATTATACCCAAATCTCCATGCCCATGGAGAAACTATTGAAGAAGGACACAACATTCTATTGGGACAAATAATGTTAGCATAGCTTAGATGTATTGAAAGAAAATATGGTCACCACGCTGATATTGGTATTCCTTGTGTTATCACTTAGAACCACAGTCCACGTATGTAATGATGTCCAAAGTTTCATATAAAAAAATTTGTTTAGTGAATAGGTTTCTATGTGTGTCACTTTGAAATTAGAATTTCAAAAGGTATTGATGTGAGTCCTTGTGAAAAACAGTTAGATACCCTCCATCATTATTGTTTAAAGCATGTCTTGTCTTGTTTGTGTCATTTGTATTTTGCGCAGTTTCGCAGCGCAGTCTGATTGGCCAATTTAGCTGTGCAATGATGTTTTCTGCCTTTTCGCAGCGTATCATTCACCAGCCATTTCGTAGCACGTTTTGTCAAATCATAATTGTCTGCGCTACGAAATCGGGGATTCGGGGTTTTTGTAGCGCATTTTCTTGAAATGTCAAGTCTGGGGGGATGAGTCATTAGGTCCGTCCACATTTTGTCAGTTGATGTCTTCTCCAGGTCATGATAGGTTATCATTCCGCCATAAGGTTTAGGATCACGCACATGACAATCATTTTAAGAGATTTTATGAGGTATAGTTGTGTCATAATGTTTATTCATGGTGCGTTAACATGCCTGTTGTATGACGAGTTTTTTTTGAAAAAAAAAACGCAAAGAAGCCCGAGTTTTCATTTAAAGGGATCATTGTAAGCGAGCCTGCACTCCAAAGCCGAAGCTGTTTTTTGAATTGTAGCTGCTATCAGTTCTCTGTGTGAAGATATCCGAAGCAAGATGGAGAAAAGAGAACATCGATCCGGTAGGTGCCTAAGAACAGAGCCAGAGGGGCTTGATCTTACACTCAGAGATGAAGGTGTAGCAAGAGCCTTTAAAAATGCTGGTTGCTGGAGGTTTTGCAAAAAGTTGAAGGGAGGACATGCAGAGGTAACGAAAGCTTTTGCATTGAATTTTACTGGCTTGAATTCTAAGGTGTCAATGCTAGAATTTCTTGTGTCTCCAGAAGCCATTTCTATTGTCACTGAAATTCCGAGAGGAGGACAAGAGTGGTTCAAAAATTTTAAATTTGACATGATTCCCTGTAAGGAATTTTTTAAGGAACCGTATGTAAATGAGGACCTCACCAAAGCTATGCCAAGGAGTTACGTAAAAGAGCATTTTGCTCTACTCCTTACATGCATCCAGAAATACCTAACATGTGAGGGGAGGTACAACAAAATTTATTCCTATCATTTCAAACTCTTGTTGCATTTCACAAGTAAAGCATCAATAGATATCCCTTTCTACTTGTTCAGAAGCCTTAGTAAAATGTGTGATAAAATCCAGTTAAAGAAAGATAATTGTGAAACATCCTTGTTTCACCATGGTTTAGTAAAGTTGTTGGTGTTAGATGGTTTGCAAAAAATTGGTAGAGATTGGGATTCTTTTATTTTTATGGCCGGCTTTCAAAGCAAGACAGGCCTCACTCCATTGCCTGTTAGGTAAAGAGAAGGAAGAATTGAAGAACCTACTCTGGCTGAGCTCAGAAAGGAGGTGAAATACCAAAAGAAGCCCAAAACCAAGTCGAGGAAATCAAAGAAGTCTGTGGTTATAAAGGAGACACCTAAATCATCAGCAAAGGAGACACCTAAGTCATCAAAGGAGAAAATCAAGCACCAGAAAGATGCACCAGGGTCAAGTGGAGTTGAACAGGTGTCAAGAGTCAGAACCAGAAGTCAGTTAAGTAGAGAAAAAGGCAAATC
>APFE030242010.1:0-10785 GCA_000404065.3 Pinus taeda
TCTCAGGGAATGAAATCATAAATAAAGCTTGGACTCTAGTTCCAGGTTTTATTATCTGGGATGTATGGAAGAACGCAATGAAAGGATTTTCAAGAACAAAACTAGTTTGATCCATTACATCATTGCACAAATATTATGACAGTTCAAAGACACAGCCGGATCCCTTTCGTGGAAACTTCCTGAGAACCCTCCTTTGCCCTAGGATGCTTGCATACTACTGTAGTTGGGTCTCCATGTCCTAGTTCCCCAGGGCATAAACAAGGGTGTGAGCCAAACAACTATTGGTAAGACATCTTGGCAGCCTCCTCCTCATGGTTTTTTGAAAATCAATATAGATAGAGCCTCTAAGGGCAACCCTGGGATGGTTGGATTTGGTGAGGTTATAAGAGATGAGAAGGGGAAAATAAATGACATCTTTCATAGTCATTTCGGGATTGCCACCAATAACGTGGTAGAGCTCATGGCCTTAGAGTAGTGCCTAGAAATCTTGATCGAGTCAAATTTATACAACGTCATCATTGAAGTAGACTCTGAATTGGTCATCAATGCAGCCAAGAAGATATGTAATGGAACAACACCGGGAAAAGTTTTGAAACATTGGAGGCTATCGCAGGTCTTTCAACGTATTTCTTCCCACTTGCGAACCTTGAGAACTATTAACTTCTTCCATGTGCAAAGAAAATCCAATATTCTAGCTAATCATCTGGCGAATGAAGGAGTGCTTCACAAGGAAAGTTACAATAGGTACACCTAGGATTCAACACCCTCGGGGAATTTGCACGATGATTGTCAAAGACAGGCAGCCAAAGGCATGGAACACTTCTAGACCATGAGAAATGAGTAGAAGGAAGACCAGTGAAAGCAAGAGAGAGAGAAAGTAGGAGTCAATCCTAACCGCTGATCCCACAAAGAGTGCATAAGACAAAGCAAGCTACAGGGGAGGAGTACATGGTAAATAGCGGGCTAGTAGAAAGACCGCCGACCAAATATTTTGATGGCCTTCATTATCGAACGGCTATCAGGTTGAAAAATGAACGAAGGTTAAGTCCACAAGTGGACCTGAAGATTTATAGATTAGCAGTTTATAATCTTTATTGGCTCCCTAAAGCGGGTAAAGGTTGCACTAGTTTCTGATCCGATATCTCTGATGACCATCAGATCAACAGGGGCTTGATCATATGGATATCGAATTTTAAAAGTGATCGGAGGTTAAGACTTAGATTGAACCCAAATTTTCAGTGGGAGAGGAAGGAACAACATAAACTCGAAGTGAAGAGAATGATGCACAGGAATCATTTGATCATGGTGGATCAATGAACATATTAGGTGGAAAGGTTTCGCGAGAGTAGGAGCGGACGCAAGTTCTTGAGCCAGGCTGAAGTGCCGTAGTAAATCCTGACCGTCGATCCCTTCTCCACGCACTGACGTCATATTCCATTACAACGGTTCAACAATTGGTAACACGCATGCTAGTTTGAATAGTCGTGGACCGTTTGGATCTAAGTACCCCATCTTTGAATGGATATCGGGTTTTAAGATGGGGGGTAGTTAAGCCAAAGAGAGGACCGGATTTTTTATAGATCACAAGTTATTTTTCTTTATCGGGTCTAGAAAGCCGTTAATGGGCACACAAGTTCCTAAAGCGTTGCTAGGTCAACTGTCAGATTCAGAACCAGATCGACGGTGGAGTTTCAATCGCATTTTATCTTTTGTTCAAAGTGTATGATTAGCGATAAAATTAGTTTCGCGATATTGCGATGTGGTGGAATGTTGACCGTTAGATCAATAGTTACGTCGCATTTCACAATTTCAAGGGTTGGCGGGGTGCAGTCATTGCAATGTGCAATAAGCTGAAATGTGCGATAAGCCGAGATGTGTGATAAGTCGAGACGTGCCAAGGTTTGCAAGATTGTGATGGACTCTCACATTTCGCAGTTTCAGGTGTTGGTGGCTTGTAGTCAATGCGAGGTGCGACAAGCCAAGATTAGGAGGAAGAGTATTCTTTTTTTGTTTTTATGTGTGATGTTTGGGGTATTGTTGACCCAATTGCTTGTTTTCATCAACAGATTTGTCTTTTGCTGATTTTTATACTTGTAAAGACGTTGTACAATATGTAATCTTATCTTTTAAGTTAATTAAAGACACCACTCTTACTTGAACAAAAAAATATACATTTATTAATCCATTATAATTCTAAATTATCAGAAAATTTTACTTATTTATATATAAAATAAAATACCCAATTCCAGAATAAGACTACCTCGTAGAAAATATTGAAAATTGATTTTAAAAAACAAAAAAAATCGCATCCCAAACTCTCAAACAGTTTTTTCAATACTAAGCAGTTAATGTTTCTCTCAAACACGTTTCTTAAAAAAATGGTAGCTGTACTAATTATTTAAAATTTTTTTTAATTATAATGATATATGTATTAATTAGTTTGAAATTCGCTTTTACTTTGATTCAACTTAATGGTAAGGATTAAGTATAAGTTATATTGAAAAAATAAACTATTTCAAAGATATATTATTAATTTGAATTATATATTAAAAACTATTAAAAATTAAAAGTAAATGATATTATATATTTTTGACAAAGGAATTCAACATGTTTTAAATAAAAACAAAATACATGATGACATTTAAAATTCTTAAAACATTTACAGTCAGTAGTATTTGACATTTTTATAACACTTAAATGGATCAATTACAAACATTTGGATCCTATTTTTATTTGATAAACAGAAATTCAAACCTAATATTTTTTTTTAATAAATATTTTTTATGTTTTAATATATTTAATTAATGATAGATTGAAAAATTATTTATTTATTTATTAAATATAACATAAATTTTAATGGATAGTAATTGTATATAATTATATTATTAAGTATGATGAATTGTGAGATTTAAGGTTCAAATCACTTGTAATTGTATGTCAAATATTTATTGAGTGAAGCCCCCGTGTTTTCACCATTGAATAGGGTGTTATGACCTCATGCTAGGCCTCTTGGCGCTAAGCTTCTTTGCTGGCCTAGAGGGTCTTAATTCCATTTATAACTCCTTCTGCTTCTCGTCACTATTGTAGAGCACTCGTGTCATTGCTTAAGCCCATAATTTTAAAGAGATGCTAACCTATTCATCCCTTGAACCCTATGCCTGAGATGCCATTTTTCTTTGTTATTAGCCCAAAGTCCTATGGTCGCAAACACACGAAACTGACGCTTAGACATTAAATGAGCCCACTCGTATACATAGTTATCTAGGTGTATATTTGTGTCCAACCACCTATTCCACTTGGCCCCCACCATTTTTTCTTTCCATTTACTTAATTGTAGCAAAATTTATTACTTTTGGCAATTTTTTGGGTCGTGAACTCTCAAAGCCATTTTGAGGCCCTAAATGACATTTTTTTGTTGTTGTTGAAAACAGGCACACCATTAAGATACAAAATGGGTTTGTATTCAAAAGGTGTATTCCTTTACTAGATATGTCTTATGAGGTATCATAGGCATCAAACGAAGATCATATGCCAAATTTATGACCCCAGGAACTTGATGTACCAATTTACCCCAATGGGGCTGACAAATGTTTGGCACTTCATCTCCAAGGGTTAGGTTTTTAGATGTTTAGAGTTTTCCATTGTTTCTCAATAATAAACAGGCCTTCAAGACTCATTGCAACACAATGCAGAATGCATGTAGCTGCGACATATCTTCTCATAGATATGCTACCCTCACTTTAGCTAGTTTATTTACATTCTGCATGTAAACAATTTTTAGTAATTTGTTATTAATAAATTGAAGTTCCATTTTCACTAGATATTTTTATTTCTATTTATATATATATTTCATTTTGTTCCTCTATAAATATAGATTAGTGGTATTAGAGCGGTTTTCTCTTTCTCTGTTTTTTTATGCGTGTCCTCAATAAGGTTGAGGTATAAGGAGTTGGATTTGAATTGGTTGAGCCTTTTCATGACCATCCTCACTGACATTGACAACCTCCCATCGTAGAATAAGTGAAATATTAGGGAGTAGGATATCATATCAAATTGTTGCTCAAAGAATCCCTTGAGTGACAAAGGAACGAGATGATGGACAAAATTTCCTAGATCCTTCAATAGATGCCCACCATTGATGGATCTTCATCTAGCAGTTGCTTCAGAGGCACCACCCCCTTCAAAGTACAATTGAACTTCGATATTTGTATATTCAAAGGTCAAGTAGATGCAAAATTTGTAGATAAATGGATGAACCTGTTTGAAGATTATTTTTCGGTCCATAGTTTCTCCAATGAGGAGAATATTACATTTTCATTGCTTAAGGTTTCCCACCATGTCAAGGATTGGTGGGAACTTACTGTGAGAAAAGGGTTAATGAACCCTCTTTATTTATAGCCACCCCCTGTTAGAACTCTTTTTAAGATGTTGTTAAGGAATAGTTTTACCCCATGTAGAGGTATGATGACAAGTACATATAGTGGACCACACTCTGACAACAAAACGAGCTTAGAAATATTTTTTATACTCTATGCACAAAGTTGGGTGTTAAAGACTCTTAGTGACATTTGGTGCTCAAGTACCGTGACTATTTGTACAAATACATTTAGGAAGAAATGGAGTTCTTTGACATATCCTCATTTGGTGTAGAATATCGATATGCTAACAAAGTTGAACCCAAATTTAAATAAAAGAAGCGTGTAGAATATCGATATGCTAACAAATTTGAACCCAAATTTAAATAAAAGAAGCACGAATTTGGATTTGTAAGCCAGAAGCAACGCAAGAGCACCCTAAACTGCAAAACAGAGGATAGAGCCAAGGTGGAGTGTCCTAAGACAACCCATCAAATCCACAAGCAAAGAATGGCACCACAAAGACGAAGAAGGACATATGGAAGTGGTGTGAGTGCCACAAGTGCCACACTCACAACACAAATGAGTGTCACACCAAGTAGTCACTGGTGGCCAAGCTGAAAGCCTCAGAGTCTAATGCATGTTCTAATTTTATGTTAGAAACTAACAAGGGGAAGAATAAGTGGCAGAATATTATTGACTTTGAACCTAATGCTAACGTTGCCACCATAAAGGTCCAAAAGATTGAGCCTTAAGATCCACAAGAGGGGGAGTGTATCTTCTACTGATAAATGTGGGTGATGGGTTCTCCATTGTAGTTAATTGTTAATGGAGGGAGCATAAAGAACCTCATTTCAGCAAAGGGAATGAAATGGTTGGGCCTACCAACCACACCACACCTATATCCATACACCATCAAGTGGCTTCACCAAGAACATGATATTTTTGTCAGCTTGCAGTGTCACATTACCTATAACGTCAATCCCTTCACGGATGAGGTACTTTGTGAAGTTTTATTAGAGACACCATACTTGTGCAAGCATCATGTTTTGTGTGTGTCCAGGCCTCACACAGTTATTATTACCTTCGTCAATAAACTATATAGGATACCAGAGCTAGCCTTTCTTACCACCATCTCTTTGATATCTACTAAGAAATGTAGTAAGATCATCTCCCAGAGCAGGAAATTTCATTTTTTTCTCATTCTCTCTCAAATAAAGGGGCAGATAGTGGTCACATCCATGAGCCCTAGGAAGGGCTCCCCAACTCAGCTGAAGAAGTTGGATAAGGTCCTGGAAGAATACAAGGACCTATTATCCTCACCCACAAGGGTACCTTTGCATTATCAAGTCAATAATTCAATAGATTTGACTCCCAGAGGACCTATACCCAATGGGCCAGTATACCATCAATCCATTCCAGAAAATAAAGAAATCAAGTTGCAGACCAGGAGTTGGTGCAAAAGCGGAACATATGACCAAGTTCCTCGCCTTGTGGGAGCCCAATTGTACTTGCACATAGGAAATGTGGAACTTAGAGGCTCGACATTGATTATTGAGTACTAAACAAAATCAGTATCAGGAACAGGTATCCAATCCCATGGATTGAGGACCTTCTCAACTAGTTCTAGGGGACCAATTATTTCAATGAGGTCGATTTGAATTTTGGCTATAACTAGGTGTCAATAGAACCCATAGGTGTATGGAAAGTCACATTTAAAACCAAGGAGGTCCTTTTCAAGTGGTTGGTCATGCCTTTTAGGTTCAAAAATTCCCTTGCAAAACTTATGAGGTTGATGGAAGACATCATGTGGTCGTTCACCAACTCATTCATGTTTGTATATATGGATGACATCCTCATCTTCATGAAGATTTGGGAAGAACACCTACAACGAATTCACTAGGGCCTTCAAACCCTTCGGCAGCACAAGTGATGTGCCAACTTGTAGAAATACACATTTGGAATGATACAGGTCTAATATTTGGTCTACATCATTGATGAGAAAGGAGTGCATGTGGATCGAACTAAGGTCTAAGCCATTTGGGATTTTCCAGCCCTAACCACTCTAATAGTGCTCGCATATTTTTGGGTCATGCCAAATTTTATCAGAGGTTCGTGTTGAAATTATCTCATTTCACTTGGCCTCTCAGTTAGGTTACCAAGGGAAGAGTGGAAGAAAAGCTTTTCTAGTACAAGTCCCAATAGAAAGAATTCATTGAGCTAAATAATTTCATTTTCTTTGCACCTATACTCACATTGCCAAACTTGTACAACCATTTAAAATTGTGACAAATGCCTCTGACTATGCTATTGATGTAGTTCTCACCCAATAGGGGAATCCAATGGAGTATCATAGTAAGACACTTTCTCATACTATTCTAAAATAACCCACCTACGATAAACAGATGTATTCCATCATGTAGACATGTCGATAATGGAAACATTACATTATGGGGAAAGAGATGGTCATCCACACAAATCATTGACCTCTTCAGTCTATCCAGACATAAGGGAAGTTCTAAAATGATCGACATCAAAAGTGGTCTACATATTTGAAACAATTCCACTTGAACATTAAATACAGGAAGGGCATCACCAATCGTGTTGCATATTGCCTCAATTGACCCCCACTTACAACACTGACTACTTTTATCAGCTCTTATGGCCATGAGGCCTCCAGATGGCTGAAACTATACAAAAAATGATAAAGAGTTCGCCATCACATACTAGATGCTAGTGGATGGAAAGAAAGTTCCAGATTTCCACCTCCAAGATGCAATATTATGCTACATGGGCCACATTAAAGTTCCCTCAAGAGAGCGTGTTAATTTTATTTGGGAGGAACACTATAGTCGGCTCATAGGACATTTTAGTGTGGAGAAAATTATGGCCATACTACATAAGTGCTTTTATTGGCCAAAACTTTGACAAGACATTGGAAGATATATCAGATTATGCACTTCCTATGCCAATGCCAAGACAACCATCAACCCTGGGAATCCATCTGCATGGACTACTTATTTATTCTCCCTTGCACCAAGCATGGTAATGAATGTGCATTTGTGGTTGTGGAAAAAGTTTCTAGGCTCGCCATATTGGCAGCTTGAAATAAGAGTATCACAGTGGACGACATTGTCAAACTCTTCTTTAAACAAATATGGGTTCTGGAATCTCATAAACCATTATACTAGATAGGGATATAAGGTTTTTGAGCACATTCTTGTTAAGCCTATAGACATTATTGGACACTAAGCTCACAAATTTTAATGCATTCCATCCCAAAACTAATGGCCAAATATAGGTTGTCAACAAGATGATAGTTCGCATACTATGCATATAAAACTCCAAGAATCCAAGAACATGAGATGAGAGCCCTCCTTATGTGCATCATATTTATAACATAGCTCTCCATAGCTCAATTGGTCGTAGTCCTATTCATGTGGGCCTACGTTTTTAACCATTGTGTATGATTGATGTTTCCATGCCTCATGCAACTACACAAACATAATCCACACATGTACAGTCTAAGGCTGATAAAGAAACTAGGTTTCTTTAACGCATACAACACACCTGCCAATAGGTGCATGAGATGCTGGATAAGTCCAATTCAAATTAAATGTAATGACATGATCAACATCAAGTTCCACACAAGTTTCAGGTGGGGGATAATGTTTGGTTTCATTTGCAGAAAGAACACCTGACTGGAGCCTATAGGAAGCTTAGAATTCTTTGATATGGTCCTTACACCATCACCAAGGTTATGGGAGACAATTATTCTGAGCTCAAAATTCCTCCATTCCTTGGCCTGCACCCAGTGTTCAATGTGGACCACCTTCAACCAAAATTTCCACCATTACTCGACACATCAAGAATTGCAGAACAACTCACATCAAAAAACTTAAATACAGACTACATGGAACATGCCATAACTAATCAGATCATGGACACATTGATCAAGAACACTTGCCAGTATAATATATAACTATATCAATTTGTCAAAGATGGAAAACTCCTAAACCAAGGTGAGTGGCTCACCGGGGACCAAGTTCAGTAAATTTTTCTCATCTCATGGAGGCACTTAACACACTGGGGACCATTACTAACTAAGGGGAGAGGACTAATCTAGATGAATATTTGTGGGCACCCACCTATTCCTCTTAGCACCCCATCATTGTTTCTTTTAGTTTCCTTAATTGTAGCACATTTAGTATTTTTGGCAGCTTTTCATGTCCTGAATTTCTGGAGCCATTTTGAAGCCCTAAACGACATTTTTTTAGAAAATGGGAAAGATTGTAACTTGCAATAGGGGTTTCTAGTCGAAAGTTGCAGTCCTAGGATATATATTTCTAACGAGGTATCATACGTGTCAAATGGAGATCGTATGCCAAAGATATGACCTCGAGAAGTTTATGTACCAATTTACCCCAATGGGGCCCATAGACTTTTGGTGCTTCATCACCTAGGGTTAGGTTTTTGGAGGTTTAGGGTTTTCCATTATTCCTTAATAATAAATAGGCTTCGAGCCTCATTGTACCACAATTCAGAAGATGTCTATCCACAACATCTCTTCCCAGGGATAAGTTACCATCGTTTGAGCTAGTTTGTTTCCACTATGCATGTAAACAATTTTCAATACTTTGTTATTAATGAATTGAAGTGTTTTTTTTATTGTATCTTTGTGTTTTTGTTTATATATTTATTTCATTTCATTCCTTCATAAATATACATCACATATGTCACTATAAGGTTGGAGACCGCATGCCCGTAACTTCTTATAAAATGAATTCCTTACACCTTATAGGCTTGTCGGCTTCCGACCTGGCCCACTTATGGGCACCACCTAGAATGAAGATCTTCGTGTTGGCCCACTTTTCACCTTCTAGCCTTAATGCAATGAAGTCCTCTACCTATCGACCACACTGACAATGCTTGACTCCCAACTACAGTTTCTTCTAGGATCAACCTTCTAGGAATTATCTGTTACATGTTCCATTGATTGATGGTTCATAAATGGTCATTCCCTCCTAGCCTAGCTCCATGCTATCCCATGTTTCTTATTAATAAACCTCCAAGCTTATGATATTTTGGGCATTGTTCCTACTAACTTGGGTCCAAACTATATGAATCACTTAATAAACCTAAAGGATTATAGGCTTTTGGGATCATGGGATTCCAGGCTTTTGGACACTGTTCCCTCTACCGTGGCTCCAAACTTATCGAGGTAACTTATTTATCAAACATCTGGGCTTCTGAGATCTACAACTATAGCTTTAATTGTCCGAAATTGGACTAACAATAAGTTTCAATCCATAAGGCCATTTCTGAACTTCCATATATTGTTGGAAAGATTTTTCCAAGAAGAATACAACTATGTCATTTCCAAGAACATTTGAGCTAATATCTTAAGGCATAATCTCCTCCAAAGTCTGGGACACCCAACAATCATAATCATCATATTATGGATTCTTTAATAAATGATCCAAGTGGATGTTGGTGGCCACCCACCTAGCCCATTTGGACCCCCATAACTGTCTCCTTCAGTATTTTCAGTTTCCTAAATTGTAGCACAATTTACTATTTTTAGTAGTTTTTCGGGTCCTGGACTTTTGGAGCCGTTTGAGGCACTAAACGATGTTTTTTGGTAAATCAGGGAGCAACATGGGTCTAGGGACCGATTTTGTCCTTTCGAAAGTGGTAGTGCTCGGATAGATCTTTCTAATGAGCTATTGTATGCGTCAAACAAAGATCATATGCCAAAGTTATGAACCTGGGAAATTGATGTACCAATTTACCCAAACGAGGTCCACAATTTGGCGTTTCATCTTCTAGGGTTAGGTTTTGGGATTTCTCAACAATAAATAGGCCTTTGAGCCTCATTCTAACATAGTTCATAGGCATGTAGCCACCACATCTCTTCTTAGAGATAAGCTACCATCGCCCTAGCTGGTTTATTTCCATTTCTGGTTGTAAGCATATTTCAGTATTTTCCATTAATGAAATGAAGCATTATTTCCATTTCATCTTTGTGTACATGGTTACCTCTGTATTTTGTTTCATTCCTATTTAAATCCAGATTAGTGGTATCAAAGCGGTATGCTTTTTCTCTATTTTTCTTTGCATGTCCCCAATGGTGTCGGGATATAAGGAGTTACAGCTTGAACTCGTCGAATCTTTGCAAGACCAGCGCCGTGAATATCGATGGCCTCCCATAGCGAATGAGAAGAAAGATGAGGTAGTAGGAGATCCTATCAAAATCTTGCTCGAAGAAGCCCTCGAGTGGCAAAGGAACACGATGATGGATAGCTTTGCACAGATCCTTCAACGGCTACCCAGAGGCGACGCATCAGGTTCCAACAGCTACTTTGGAAATGCCACACCGTTTAAGGTACAAGTTAATTTTGAAATCCCCATATTCGAGGGTCAAATAGAT
>APFE030242010.1:12808-51504 GCA_000404065.3 Pinus taeda
GGCAACATAGGTCCATGGACCGATGTTCCCCTTCCCAAAGTGGTAGTTCTCAGATATATCTTTCTAACGAGCTATTTTACGTGTCAAACGGAGATTGTATGCCAAAGTTACGACCCCAGGAAATTGATGTACCAATTTACCCAAACAGGAACCACAATTTGGCGTTTCATCTTCTAGGGTTAGGTTTTGGGATTTGAAGGGTTTTCCAATGTTTCTCAACAATAAATAGGCCTTCGAGCCTCATTTTAACATAGTTAAGAGGCATGTAGCCACCACATCTCTTCTCAGAGATAAGCTACCATTGCCCTAGCCGGTTTATTTCCATTTCTGGTTGTAAGCATATTTCAGTATTTTCCATTAATGAAATGAAGCATTATTTTTGGTGCATCTTTGTGTATATGGTTATCTTTGTATTTTTTTCTGTTCCTGTTTAAATCCGGATCAATAAACGTGTTGCTATGAATATTCTCTACAATATATTGAAAAAACAATATGAGTCCCCCTAAGCTTATTTCACCATGGACATCAATGCCAACATATGATGCCACAAACCTAAATGCTAATATGGTTGACATCAATGCCAACACACTTCTTTCCACTAGCCCTTAGACAATGCAAACAAACGTTTTTTCACTAGCCGTCAGACAATGCAAACAAAGCCAATAGTCCAAGAATCTATCCCTTTGGCATTGATGGAAATAGACCATGCTCTCGCTAAAACTAGGCATGGTTCTTCTCCATCATTATTATTCCCCTTAGCATTAATAAACTTCTCCCCCTTTTACATGAATGGAAAAGGATGATCCAAAAATCTCCCCCCGAAACATTGTAGTCCTCTCTTCAATTGATCTGAAAAGTTCAGTAACTACAAATACTCATTGTAACTATTTCATTCGGGTGGAGGAATCAAAACTCTTATCTATTCTTAGATATACACAAATGGTTCTTTCTAGTGGCTTAGTGAAAATGTCTACAAGATTCTCTTTAGTGGCCACATGTTCAGGTAGAACAACTTGATATGGTTGTGCTTGGTCTTTAAGTGCATGTCAATAATGTTAGAAATGATAATAGCACTAGTGTTGTCACACATGATTGGAATTGGATCAGTTAAATCTACCTTAGTATCCTTGAAGGTCTGCTTCATCCAAAAAATTTGTGAGTAAGAAGTGGTAGTTGATAGAGAGATGGAGTTTTGTTTCTTTCTGACCTAAGATACTAAGAAATCTCCTAAAAATAATGTTGCACCATAACTGCTCTTCCTATCATCAACGTTTGCTACCAAATAAACATTAGTATAGTCCTTTAATTTAAACTCCCTGCTCCTAGCATACCATGACCCATAGTATGTTGTGCTTTGCAATTATTTGAGGAGTGGTAATTCCAGCCAATGCATTACAAGATATGGTCGGATTCATTTCTTCTTTATCTAGGATTAGTTCTTGGAGTATATCCTCTTTTGTTGACCTTTCTTTCTCCTTTTCTTCTTCCTCTTCACAATCTATGTAGAATAAATTCTTCTCAGCACACTTATGACCTTTAGTGTATTTTCTATCACAACTGTAACAAAGCCCTTTTTCTCTTTTTACTTCCAATTGTTGTGGTGTGAACCTTCTAGGTTGTGGAAGACTAGGGGCAACAACACTTCTGTCTTTATAGTTGTGAGTGGTATGCTTCCTGGTTACCACAAATTTGCTTTCCATTTTTCTTGCTAACCTAAATGCCTTCTCTAATGAATCAGGTTCCCAAAGGCGAAAATCATGTTGGATATTGTCCTTTAAATACCATATGAACACGTCAATTCTATGCTCCTCTAGGATATCTTTTACCCTTATGTTCAATTTTTGGAAGTCCTCAATGTGCTTCATTATTGAACCCTTTTGTTTGAGACTTATCAATTGACTGAAAAAAGTGTTGATTTTTGTATCCTCATAATGTGCTATCAATTCTTCTGTAAAACTTACCCAAGTAATAAATTATTTACGAGAGCAAAGCCATTGATACCATACAAACTGATTTGGTTCCAAATATAAAGTTGTAATACGTACCTTTTGTGTGTTTTGCACATTATTGAGATCGAAAAATTGCTCCTTCTGTAGTATCCATGTTGCGGGATCCTTTCTATCAAACTTCCTCATATCGATTTTTGGAATATGATGGGTCTTTGATCCCACATTAGAGTCTATGGAATCATGATTAACATTTCTTTTGTTCTCATCATGAGTTTCCTTTACTACCCTTTAACCCTTAGTGACCATTTCTTGTAGCAGCTTATTCATATTTATGTTCAATTCGTCCATGTCTGTCTTCAAATCGGTCTTCAAATAGCCCATGTCTGTCTTCAAATATGTCTTCCAATCGTCCATATTAGCTTCCATTCCATTCATATTAGCTTCCACACCCTTTATCTTAGATTCCATGCCATTTATCTTAGCTTCTGTTAGCTTTTGTGAGGCTGACATTTTTTGCACTTGGTCTTGTAATTTTGATATATCATGTAGAATTTCTTCCTCTTCTTCATGAGTCATGCTAGAGCTTTCAGGTTCGTTACTAGGTGTTTCATTTTATTTCCTTGGGGGATCAGTTACCAATAATAATGCTCTACTATCCCTTTGAATTCCTTCAAAATAAATTTTCAAACCAATCTTAAGAAAAAATTTAAAAGAATCTACACCTTTTTTTTCTTTTTAGGAGCTCGATATTGCCTCTGATGTATCTCTGTACTTTCAGAACATCCCGTTCTGAAATTGCAACCTTTGGTAGCCCTTTGTGTCCTCTTTCCAATGCCACCAGTCGGATCCAAATTGGATTCTCCAAGGAAGAGTTATACGAAATCTCCCATAGTGACTTGATTAGAGACTAGTTCAGTAGAGCGAACTTGTATGACGTGCCACGAGTTACTGTTTCGACCTTTAGCTCTAAAAAATATACAAAAGAAACTACAGTCTGTCCTCTTTCTGTACCTTCTTACGAAATTTCAATCCAATGCTCAGAGCAAAAGTTATGACGATTTTCCCCAGGTCACCTGTTTGGAATGTAATTCAGGAGTCTGCAAAAAGACCAACTTTCTCAGATCATATCTCCACAAAAATAGCAAAAAAAGCTCTGAAATTCGAACCCGAGGTTAGCACGATGTCTTCTCAGATGGGTGTTTTTTCAACTTCTGAAACGTCACAGAAAAAAAGTTATAGCGAAAATGCCACGATGACCTGTTTGGAGTAGCGAAACCCTATAATCCAAAGCTCTGATACCAATGTTACGAAACCAGCTCAAGAAAAGATAGAAAAGAGAGATCAATGCCTTAGAATTCAGCCTCTTCGAGGGGGCAACCTCCTTTACATTACATAAATGAACAATTCTTTGATGATTCAAATGAAAATACCTCCTCTCTACATGTAGCAGTCTAAGGGGTCATAACATAATCAGAGCCTACATAACAATAATAATGTAAGGGAACAATAATAACAATAGTGGGATTCTATGAGGCACAATAGTAACAATATGGGCACTACATGGGTACATCAATATAATAAGGGGTATAACTCAATTGTAATGGGGTAATCACTAGTATTATAGGGACCCAACACATTTTTATGGCAATGAAATGGATTTATCAGTGGGAGGCTTGAAATCTGGCCACCAAACCTATTTCTTGCATGATTTCTGGTCTAGACATTGTGAGGTATAGCATGCTTCCAATCATTGATTTATAGATTATCTAATTTACAAGTGATGTCTCATCTTCTTCACATAACTTACAAACAGTAACCATAGGGGTGCTAAACGCCTTGCATTCTTCTACTACAAATTTCTTCAATATTTCTTGCAAGTAATTTGATTGGGAGATGAGGATACCACCCTTTGATTGATAAATTTGCAATCCTAGCAAAAATGATAACTATCCTATCAAGGACATCTCAAGTAATGTTTGTGCACATTTTTCAAATTGATGTCCCAATTGCTCTAGATTGTTGCCAAAGATTATGTCATCTACGTAAACTAACACAATCAATAATCAATCATCTTTAGAATATATATAATAGATATATCTATATATATTGAATTAATAGTTATTTCTATATATATCTATATTCGATATATATATATATATATATATTTATATATATATATATATATGTATATTATATATATATATATAATATATATATATATATATATATATATTATATATATATATAATATTACATAATTTACTATATATAGTGCCCCTCCTAAAGCCTTTTTGCTGAAGGTATTTCTCCAATATGGCATACTATGATCTAGGGGCCTATTTGATCCCATATAAGGCCTTTTTAGTTTGCAAAAGACCCCTTCATTTTCTCTGAGCATGAACCGTTTTGGTTACTCAATGTTTACTTCTTCATCTATATATACATTGAGAAAATATGGCTTCATATTCATCTAATACACTTTGATGCTTCTATGACTGGAAAAAGCAAGAAACATTATGATTGCTTCCAGTTTTGCTACAGTTGCAAAGGTTTCTTGAAAATATATCCCCTCTATTTGGGCATAATCTTTATAGAATAAAGGATCCTTGTTTGTAATCACTCGACCTTGCACATTTAGCTTATTTTTGAAGACCCATATGGTGCCTAAACATTTTTCTCTTCAGGTCTTGGAACAAGCTTCCAAGTGTCATTCTTCTCAATTTGATCAACCTCTTCATTAATTTCCTTTATCCAATACATATCCTCACTTGCCTGACTGATATTCGCGGGCTCAATTTGAGATAGTAGAGAAATATTTGCACAAATCGAGCTATAGAGGAATCTCCTTCTTGTTTGAACACTATGTCTTTTATCACCAATAATTTGGATTTCTGGATGTTGTTTCTCTACATACCTTGAGGGAGTTTTGGTCCTTGGGGTTGTATTTATTTCTTCATCCTCATCATCGTCCTTTGTTTCCTCTTGTTTTGAGAATCGAGTGGATGAACTTCCTTCTCCATTCATGTTTCCTTTAGTAGACTCAGATTATTATATTATTTCATCCACTACTATGTCAATGCAACCTTTGACTCTCTTTCTCTTTTTTAGAAGAACTTGTATGATTTACTCTGGGTTGAGTACCCAAGAAATATACCCTTATTATCACACAGGTCAAACTTTCCAAGTTTTTTATCATTCTTTTTTCGATAAATCATTTTCTGCCAAACACCTTGTACTATTTCACTAATGGAGGTCTCCCTTTCCATAAATCATAGGGAGTCCTATCATTGTTAGGCCTAAACTGTCTTCTATTTTCTAGATATATTATTTCTTGTGCTACTTCTCGCAAAAAGGTGTGGGGTACATCTACCTCATCCATGATAGATATGGTCATCTCTTGAATTGTTTTTTTTTTTATCTCTATTACTCCATTTTGTTGTGGAGTTCTAGCCACATAATACTACCTCCTTATGCCATGTTCTTCACAATACTATTCAAATTATTTTGAGGTTAAGTCTCCACCGTTGTCTATTCTCATACATTTGAAATTTATATTTTTCTCATTCTCAACTTGAGATTTCAATATCTTGAAATTTTTAAGAGCTTATGATTTCTTTTTTAGAGAATTATCCATGTGGCTTTGGTAAAGTCATAAATAAATAAAATAAAATACCTTTCTCCTCTTGGGATTTTTGTCATGGTAGATCCACATATGTTAGTGTGAATTATCTCCATATTTTTAGATGATGAGAACTCCTTTGTCTTGAGTTGAGTCCTTGTTTTCTTACCAAATTGGAAAGGCTTGCAGATTGAATCATCAGGCCTCCACAGTCTTGGGAATCCTCTTACAAATTCTAACTTGCTAAGCTATCAAAATTGATATGTTCAATCCTTTTGTGACATAACCAAGTTGTAATTGTTCTAAACAGGTATCAACTCACTCTGGAGTCATCAAGCACATACACATTATTGTGTGTCATTATTTCCTTTCCCACAATATTTCCATTTTCTTCTTTCCATATATCATAGTATTTAGATTGAAAGGTTACATTGTAACCATTATCAAACATTTGACTCACACTAAGCATATTATGCTTGAGTCCTTCCACATAAAAAAAAAAATTTGGGCCTTAGTCTTCTCATCAAGACCAACTATTCCCTTCACCTTAATCCTTATTGGAGCATTGTTTCCAAAGGAGACATTGTTTCCTCCGTCCTTTTTCATTAGATATAGGAATTTACTCTTATCTCAATTCATGTGATTGGAACATCCACTATCTACATACCATATGCCTTCTTGGTCATGCACAGACAAGGCAAGTCCACACTCCATTGTTTTATGAGTCTTACATTTCCAACACTTCTTATCTTTTGGGAGAGTAGGTTTCCAAAAACACTTATATTTAGAAGAGTACTCAAAACAACTTTTGCATTCACTAGCCTTATGTTTGAAATTATTACGTTTAAAACATTCAACATCATCCATCATAGGAGAGAAGGAATCTATATTCCTAGGATAGGAGTTTTGAAAACTAAAATTCAAATACCTCCTGTAAAAATTTCATATCTTTTAACCTTGCCTCTTCTACAATTAATATCTCTATGTTCAAAGATATGACATTTATAGAAATAGACATGAAACAATTTAGGGTACATGAAATTGGAATTTTTTTGAGTTTGGGCAGGTTTAAGTTACCTCTATTGTCTTGGAGATTGATTCATTATCCTCTAGTTTGAGTCCTTTAGGACATTATAAGTCTTATTATATTTTTGGGTGCCTTCCTCGCTTGACTTTATCTTTCCATCATTGAGTTTTTCTTGAAGCACCTTCCTATAACTTTGGGGTTCTTCAAATCCTGTGACCCCGAAACTCATCTTTTTCATAGAAGCCTCTTATTAACTAGAATATCCAAGGTTTGTCTTCTTTTCTAGAGATATTTGACTCTTCAAAATCCAAACTAACTTTCTTGTCCCTTCCAAAAATTTCCTATCCAGACACTTATTTGTCTCTAATCGCCTAAGATCTGTTCTCAAGGAGACAATTTATGCTTCCATACTCTGACTATTTTCTTCCCATCCATGAATCATGTCATTAAGAACTTCCTCCTTCTGTTTTTCTTCTTTTAAACTGACTTTTGGGGACAAAATATATTCTTTACATGTTTCTGGGAGCATCTTCCCTTTTTCTTTGATCAACTCTTTATTTAAGTGTTTATTTTCTTCTTCTATATTTTCACATTTTTTTTCTTTCCTTCTAATCGTAGAGATAAGCTCTCATTACTTCTAATGGATTACGAAAGTTTTTCTTTTTTAGAAAAAAACTCCTCATTCTATGTGTTGTACCTCTGAATATAATTCTAGGTTAGGAATTATGCCAGAGCATCTATAATGTTTTGTTGGTTTTTAAAGTTTTTGGATGACCAAAGCTCTAAACTCTTTAAATAGGTGCAATTTCTTAATTACTTATGATTTATTAGAAGGGTCGATTCTTCACCTCTAATAGTCATTTAGCTTTGATGAGATATGTGATCTGAAAATGAGATCTTAGATCACTTTTAAGGTATTACAGACTCATGTGCATGGATTTGCCTATATCACTTAGTGCAATGGATCAAAAAGATTATGAATAATATAGACAATGAGCAATTAAAGAAACATAATGGACATACACATGTAACACATCCAAATAATCAAGGAGTTCACCCAAAACTCCTGGGCTACATGTCCTACTCGAGCCTTCAGTGGTGACCTCTCTATGATGTCTTCAAGAGTAGAGTTTTACAAAATGTTAGCTCAAATTGAGTCTCAACACAACAGATATAAAATGGCAGGATTTTACTTGAATCCCTCAAGTCTATCTGAGTACGCAGACTCTCCCTCTCACTCTATGTTTCTGCGTTCACTCTGTCTCAGCACTGCTTGACCCTGTCTCTATCATTTAGTGGATTTTAAGCCAATCATCATTTGTCTGTTCGTTTCCCCTTCGGGCTCTTTGGCTTCTAGTCTATGTCCGCTAAAATCCCCTCTGAGCGTTAAATAATCATTGTTAAATCCCTTTAGGGATGGTGGCCATCTGTCTTGTAACGTAAGGGACCATCAGCGCCTTTGAAATCCCCAAAATGGTCATTCTTTGTCTACATAAATAAATACACAAAAACATGGAAAAATCTGCCAAAATGTCATTTATCGGACTTGAAATATCATTAACTCTGCCCTAAAATCCATCATGTCTTCCTTTAAATCGCTATTGCAAGTCGCTTGGTCATGGTTTCCTTTGTATTTGGGTTTATTATGAAAATTCCCAAATACAAAGGAAAAACCCGTAAAATGGCCATTTATCGGACTTGAAATATTATCACATCTGCCCTATAGCTTCATCAAGTCTGCTTTTATATCGCATGTTGCATAACTCCTTTGGCTTCTGATCATCGATTCGCCGATTGACCTTATTAGCTATCAGCACATTGCATGGTTAGCGGCCTTTGCATTACCCTTTATAATGTTGCGATGCTATAATGCGATATCACAATGGCATATCACTAATCCTTTGGGTCGCGGTTAAATCATCATATATAAATTTTAGCGATGCAATAGCACGGTTGAATTTGGACCGTTGATCTGTGCACTTGATCGATGGTCCTCATTTAATCACGTTGGTCACTATTGCACTTCCCATAAAGCCAACTCTGATAGACTCCGCCTACCATCACCAATTGTGATATGCCTATTAGATCTAGATCGTTGATCAGCCAAATCCAATGACTCTTGTGCCAATTTGTTCAAGCCTCTGATAGACTCTATTTTTGGCCATTTTTCATGTTTTTTCCTTTGCGATAGTTTAATCTACCTTTTGTAAAGTTTTTTCTCATGTGATAGTTTTTTATTTTTGAAAACTTAGAGGGTTTTTAGGATGCATTTTGGATCATGCCTTCCCATTGAAAAAGCTTTTGGACCACCAAAAGTTGGTTTTTAAGCATCGATCAAGTGAGGATACATCTTCCTCACTTGTCCAATCTCTATCCATCGTGTACTGCTTAGTTTTGAACCTTTGAGTCCGATTCTCAGGTACTCAACATCCCCCCTACACGTAGTTCTCACCTTCCTATCCAAAACTATGTCTTCCTGCAACTGTATCACGTCAGGACAAATCTTTAAGAATTCAGAACCGTGATAAAAAACACCCCTGAACCAGTGGCAATAGCAGCCAGCATGGAATGACAAGGACCTCTGCCAAAGCACGCTGACTGAGGCCCATGGAGACCGTGCAGGAGGTCTATGTAGCCCCTAGGAGCCCTGGATTGGGAAAATAAGGAGGTTTTTGATGCACGATTAGTGCTTAGCAAACAGGGCCAAAGTGGGGGTAGCCCAAGCACTCTGACACATGGCGAACCAGAGAACTGAGGGCAAAAAGTCAAAAGTGCTAAACATAGAAGGCAGGACCTGCACTATGGAAACCAGTGGTATTGGTCAGGGTGCCCTCAAACAGTAGGAGGTTTTGGATGAGAGCAGAGCGATTCCATATATCGATCGATGTGTGGCAAGCAGAGGTGAGAGAAAATCATTGTTGATCACACGTTATTGATCGAGCAAGTCAACCGCATGAGACATGCATATGGCGCTGGATCTGGAGGCCCTAGATCGGACAGCTGAGATCAAGCCCGATGGAGGAAGTAGAATTGACGAAGTAATACACTGCATTGTAGAAGGATTTGGAATCCGTTTGACTACCATGGTGGAGGAAAGACTTCATCCACAACGTAACTGAAGAAATGAACCGACGAAGTAGGCTAGCATCATTTATAAGAGGACACATGGCCACTTCCTGAGCGTTCATGCTGACACCAAATAGGGAACTCCAAGCGCAGCTACAGAAGGTGAACTGACAGGCAGAAGAGGAACCAAACAAGCATGAATTCGAATGGCTTCAAATCCATGAAAAGAGACAGAAATACACAGTCAACAGTCAAGTCGAGCCAGTCAGGAAAAAAAACCCCGAGAGGAGGACTGAACACTGAGAGACCAGAGAATAAGGTAGTAAAGAAAAAGCAGAAAGAGGCAAAGGGCTGAACTGACCAATGGTAGCATCGAGCACCAGAGAGCTTGAAAAATTCAAGCCATCCCATAGAGGAATCTATCTGGACTAAGTAACACATTTGGCTCTTTCCACTCTAGACTAGAAGGTTGCAGAGCTGGTAGGAAGAAGAGTCTGTTTACTCCAATGGCTTGGGGAATCCAAGAACCACCCTGCCAAGCAAACCTGCTTCAGGAGAACTCACATTCAGTCCCTGTATTTTAATTCTCTGGTTAAAGACACAATAAAACAAGACCACCACTGAAAGATGGACTGGAGACGTAGCCCTAGAGAATAAGGTAAAATCCTTATTCAAATTGTTTGTGTCTTTGTGTTGCTTACTATATTTCTGTATTGTATTTCCATTTTATTGTCTGTGTATTGGAAATCTGATCGATCCGTTGCTTCAATAACATAGAACACACACCAGCACATGAGTCTGTAATACCTTTAAACAATAAATCTTTAACTAATGTCACTCATAGGGTGAATATTAGATCAAGTGGTATCAGAGCTTTAGGTTGTAAGGTCAGGCAAGCTTGTGTTGGTTTAGCTGTGAATGCTCACAAGATCAAAGCTCAAATTAGGAGAAGGAGAGTTGGTCCAAACTAATCCTGAAATAGGGAGAGTCTATTCTCAGAAGACAATGTCAGAGGAAGATTCTATGGGGCCAAACCTTGAATTTATAGAGAGTTTCCTAGCTATAAAGTCTATGGTAGAATAAATGTATAGGGACTTTAGAAAGCACAAGGATGAATATTCATCAAGTTCTAAACAAGATAAAGAAGAAGATGAGAATCATTCCCATGACCAATCAAAAGGAAAAGGGAAAGATAAAAGATTTCTCACACCTCCTAATAGCCCTATGCATAATAAGAAAGCATCTTTGATTAAGCTACATGTTAAATTCGATTTTCCTATATATGATGGAGAGCTAAATGTTGAAAAGTTGGAAAATTGGATTAGACAAATTGATGTGTATTGCAGGGTATAGAACATCAACGCAGACAAGAGTAAAATTTAGCTGGAAATTCTACGGCTATGAGGCACTACCTTGGTTTGGTGGGAAGGAAGAACCCAAGCTAATATGAAGAAACATGGCAAGACCATCTCTGTCTAGAGTAACTTTGTTTCTGCAATCAAGAAGCAATTTTATCCATTGGCCTACATGCAACAAGCCATGATGAGTTGGCAAACTCTTCAGCAGTTGAAAGGGAAAAGTGTGCAAGGGTATACTCAAGAGTTCAGAAAAAGAGCATTGATGTTCGGTATCACATTAGACTCACCAGAGACTCTTTTGAAGCACATTTATGGTCTACACAACTACATGAGGCATACCATCCTCATGTTTAATCCCACTAGTATAGATGAGGTATCTGTACAAGCTACTCATCTAGAAGCTAGAGGAAAGAATGGAAATATAGAAGTTGGGGGACCATCTCAACCCACTATAATCAAGAGCAATGAGAAAAGAAAGCATAAGTGGAAAGCCAGGAAGGCTAACATTGCACAGAAAGGCAAAGCCTCATGCAATAACTGTAAAAAGGAGGGGCATGATGATGAGCACTTTTGGATTCTGCATCTAGACCTGAGACCTAAGAAGTCTGAGAGCAAGAAGAAGAATATTGTTCCAGCTATTCAGAAAGATTTGGGGTCAAACTCAGGAGATGAAATAATCATTGCAGCGAGAGGTATAAAAGGTAAGAATTATGAAGCATCTACTAGTAATTCTGCTCAAACTATTATTGATGAAGAACATGAGAGAAAAAGGCATGAGCTTTTCCATATTCGAGTTATTTCCAAACATCAAAACATTGATACTTTGTGGGATAGTGGCTCACAAGTAAATTTTCTTTCTGAAGCAATTGTAAAGAAATTGGGATTAGCAACTACACCTCACAAGAAACCATACGCATTAGGATTGTTGAATGATAAAGCACAACTACAAGTGACTAGATAGTGCAAACTCAAGTTTTCTTTTGGGTCATCATTTGTAGATGAGGTTGAGTTAGACATAATTCCTTTGGATATGTGTGGAATTGTTTTAGGAAGTCCTTACTTGTATGATAGAAAGGCTATTTTCTATAGAGCTGAGAACAAGGATCTACTTGTAAAAGATGGAATCAAATACTTTGTAAGAGCTCACAAGCTCAAGAATAATTATACTCTCATAAATTCTGGGTAGATGAAAAGAATGATAAATTCATGCAAACAATTCTTACTAATGGTTGTAAAGGAAAAGAAATCTGATAGAAGCAATGTATTTTGAGGGTTGTAATGCTCAGTAGCAATCTGATATAGAGAACATTGTTTCAGAGTATGATGTCCTGTTTTAGGAACCTAAAGGTCTGCAACCAAAAAAGGAAATAGTACATGATATTATTTTGCAACAAGATCTTCCATTGCCTAACATTGGGATGTACAGGTTGTCTGCTTTAGAGAATGTTGAAATCAAGAAGCAGGTGCAAGAGTTGCTTGAGAAAGGGTTCATCAGGCCTAGCACATCACCATGTGGGTCACCAATAATTTTGGTGAGAAATAAAGATGGCTCGTCGAGAATGTGCATTGACTACTGAGCGCTGAATAAGATAACAATAAAAAATCGTTATCCCCTTCCTCGCATAGATGATCTTTTGGATCAATTGAAGGAAGTTGTTTATTTCACCAAGCTGGATTTGCACAGTGGATACCATCAGGTCAGAGTTGCAGAGCAAGATGCATGGAAGACTACTTTCAAAACAAGCAGGGATTGTATGAGTGGCTAGTTATGCCTTTTGGCTTGACCAATGCTCTTGCTACTTTCGTGAGATTAATGAATGAAGTACTCAGACCTTTTGTTGATGACATTGTTATTATGTATCTCGATGACATTCTCATTTTTAGTAAAACGTGGGAAGAACATTTAAAGCATGTTAAGCAAACATTAAATTTTTTGAAAAGAGAAAATCTTTATGTTAAACTCTCAAAATGTGAATTTGGCAAAACATCTCTAAATTATTTGGGTCATATAGTAGGGAATGGTGAACTGAAAATAGATCCCTCTAAAGTGGCAGTCATTGTAAACTAGCCTAAAGCCAACTTTGCTATAGAAGTGAGAAGCTTCTTAGGAGTAGCACGATATTGGAGGAAGTTCACTTCCAATTTTTCCTCAATTGCAGCTCCCTTACATGCTTTGACAGGATTGAACAAGGTGTTTTAGTGGGGAGGAAAAAATCAGAAAGCCTTCGAAACCTTGAAAGAAAAAATTAGTACAACACCTGTATTGGCACTGCTAGATCTATAAAGACTGTTTGAAATCCAAACAGATGTCAGTTACTATGCCATGCGAGCAGTGTTGACACAACATGGTAAACCCATATGCTATCGTTCTGAGACTTTTAATCCTGCAGTAGTTAACTATCCTACATATGATAAAGAATTGTATGCCTTAGTTCAGAGTGTAAATAGTGGAAACATTACTTAATGGGCAAAGAGACAGTGATACATATTGATCATCAACCACTTCAATATCTACACTCACAAACTAAGTTGTAGAAATCAAGACATTACAGATGGATGGGTTTTCTACAACAGTTTCATCTAGTCATCAGATATAAAAAGGGCATACACGACAAGGTTGCAGACATGTTACCTAGACCCGTTATAAATGCATCTACCATACTTAAGCATAATTCTATGCTACATGAAAGCTACATAGAACAATATGCTCAAGATATGGACTTTAAAGATGTATATGTAACTTTGAGTCAAGGAAAAAGGGCAGAAGAATTGGACTATCATGTGAAGGACCAACTCTTATATCATTGTGGGAACTCTACATTCCAAAAATAGAGAGAGTAAAGATAATTAGAGAGGCACACACTTCTCTGGTATCAGGTCACTTTGGGGTAAGCAAAACAGTTTCACAACTGTAAATATTTTGTTATTGGCCAAAAATGAATGAGACAGTTTATAGATATGTAAGAGGGTGTACTATGTGTGCGAAAAGCAAGCCCAACAATAGAAAACTAGGATTGTACACTCCTTTACTAGTTCCTTCTCACCCTTGGGAAAGTGTTTTCCATGGATTTTGTTGGAGGACTGCCTAAATCTAGGAAAGGTCATGATTATCTCTATGTGGTTGTGGATAGGTTCAACAAAATGTGTATTTTGATACCTTGTAATAAACAAATTACAGCTGAACAAACTGCAAAATTGTTCTTTTAGCATGTATGGGTTCATTTTGGATTACCCATTTCTATTGTATCTGATTGAGACACCCAATTTGTGGGGAAGTTTTGGTCAAGTCAATGGGAACTGATGGACACCCAACTGAAGAAAAGAACAGCTTTTCATCCACAAACCGATGGCCAGACAGAAGAAGTAAACAGGACAGTGATCGAGTTACTCAGGGGATATTGCAGCAAATAGCCTAAGCTTTGGGATGAACATTTGTGTTATGTGCAGCATGCTTACAACAGAGCCAAAAACTCTTCTACACAAAGATCCTCTTTTGAGACGTGTTTTGGTTTCACACCAAGGTCACCTTTAGATTTTGTCTTTGGTAAAGATACCATGGTTGATGGACACAGTGATGTGGACAAGGCAACTAGGTTCATTGAACAGATCTAGGAGATCCACCAGGAAGTACAGGAATAGTTGGAAAAGAGCCAAGCCAAATACAAGGCTAGGCATGATAAGCATCAGATGGAGCATAGTTTTCAAGTTCGAGACCAAGTCCGGTTATATATCAGCAAGGACAAGATGCAAGGTGAAGGTAAAAAGCTAAAGCCCATCAGATATGGACCTCTTAGGATACTTGAGAATATTGGTGAAAATGCTTTTCACCTTGACGTACTAGCTTACATGCACATCTACCTAGTCGTAAATGCAGATCCCTTGAGATTGTTTTAACCTTCTCTAATTGAGGATCCTGAAGAGCAAAGTCAATTTCCTTCTATTGATGACCTGCTACCTGAATATCTTAATGAATAGTAGGAAGACACTGTCTTGGATAGGAAGGTGAGGACAATGCACAGAGGAGATGTTGAGTAACTCAGAATTGGACTCAAAGGTTCGAAGCTAAGCAGTGTAAAGCAGATTGAGATTGGACAAGTGAGAAAGCAATACCTTCACTTAGTCGATGCTTGAAAGAAAAAAAAAACCAACTTTTTGTGGTCCAAAAGCTTTTTCAGTGGGAAGGCCATGATTCGAATTGGATCCATAAATGACTGTCAAAGAACCATGACAGTATTAGGTCGGGACAAATCTTTAAGAATTCAAAACCGTGATAAAAAACTCCCTTGAACCAGTGGAAATGGCAGCCAGCATGGAACGACAAGGACCTTGGTCAAAGCGTGCTGACCAAGGCCCATGGAGACCACGCAGGAGGTCAAAGTAGCCCCTTGGAGCCCTGGATCGGGAAAATAAGGAGGTTTTTGATGCACGATTAACGCTTAGTACTAACTGCGCATCGTTGGGAAAATAGGGCCAAAGTGGAGGAAGCCCAAGCACTTAGATGCATGGCGAACCAGAGAACCATGGGCAAAAAGGCAAAAGCGCTAAACGTATAAGGCGAGACCCACACTCTGGAAACCAGCGGTATTGATCAGGGCACCCTCAAATGGTAAGAGGTTTTGGACGAGAGCGAAGCCGATTCCATACATCGATCGACATGTGGCAAGTGGAGGTGAGAGAAAACCACCGTTTATCGCGCATTATCAATCGAGCAAGTCAACCACATGAGACGCGCATATGGCATCAGATCTAGAGGCCCCAGATCGGATGGCTGAGATCAAGCCCAATGGAGGAAGCGAAATAGATGAAGGAATATGCCACATTTTAGAAGGATTTGAAATCCATTTGACCGCCATGGTGGAGGAAAGACTTCATCCACGATGTAACTGAAGAAATGAACTGACGAAGCAAGCAGACGCCATCTAGAGGAGGACACGTGGCCACTTCTTGAGTGTTCATGCTGATGCCAAATAGGGAACTCCAAGCGCATTTGTAGAAGGTGAATTGACAAGTGGAAGAAGAATCGAATAGGCATGAATTTGAATGGCTTCAAATCCATGAGCAAAGATCAAAATACACCCTCGACAGTCAAGTCGAGCTAGTCAGAAAAAAACCCTGAGAGGAGGACTGAAAACTGAGAGACCAAAGAAGAAGGCAGTAAAGCAAAAGAAGAAAGAGACAGAGGGTTGAGCTAACCAAAGGCAACGTCGAGCACTAGAGAGCTTGAGAAATTTGAGCCGTCCCATAGAGGAATCTGTCTAGACTGAGCACCACATTTGGCTATTTCCACTGTAGACCAGAAGTTCACAGTGTTGGTAAGAAGAAGAGTCTGTGTACTCCAGTGTCTTGGGGAATCCAAGAACCGCCCTACCAACCATACTTGCTTCAGGAGAACTCACATTGAGTCCCTGTATTGTAATTCTCTGCTTAAAGACACAATAAAACAAGGCCACCACTGAAAGCTGGACTAGAGACGTAGCCCTAGTCAATAGGGTGAACTCCTTATAAAAATTGTTCGTGTCTTTGTGTTGCTTATTGTATTTCTCTGCTGTCTTTCCATTTTATTGTCTATGTATTGGAAATCTGATCGATCTGTTGCTTCAATAACACAGAACACACGCCATCACATGAGTTTGTAATACCTTTAAGCAATAAATCTTTAGCTGATGTCACTCATAGGGTGAATATCAGATCATATATGTATTTTAGCGATGCAATAGCGCAGTTGAATCTGGACCATTGATCTATGCACTTGATCGATGGTCCTTGTTTAATCATGTTGATCGCTATTGCACTTCCATAAATCCACCTCTGATAGACTCCACCTGCCATCACCGATTGTGATATGCTGATCAGATCTGGACTGCTGATTTGCCAGATCCAACGACTCTCGTGCAAATTTGTGCAAGCCTCTGATAGACTCTATTTTTGGCCATTTTTCATGTTTTCTCCTTTGCGATAGTGTAATCCGCCTTTTGTAAATTTTTTTCTCACGCGATAGTTTTTTATTTTTGAAGACTTAGAGGGTTTTTAGGATGCATTTTGGATCATGCCTTCCCACTGAAAAGGCTTTTGGACCACCAAATGTTGCTTTTTAAGCATCGATCAAGTGAGAATACATCTTCCTCACTTGTCCAATCTCTATCCATTGTGCACTGCTTGGTTTTGAACATTTGAGTCTAATTCTTAGGTACTCAACATCCCCTCTGCATGTAGTTCTCACCTTCTTATCTAGAACTATGTCTTCCTGCAACTCATCGAGATATTCAGGCAACAGGTCATCAATAGAAGGCAACTGAATTTGCTCTTCGGGATCTTCAATCAATGAAGGTTCAAATAGTCTCAAGTTCTTTGCATTAATGACTGAATAGATGTGCATATAAGCTGGCAAATCAAGGCAAGAACCGTTTTCACCAATTTTCTCAAGTATCTTGAAAGGCCCATAGCTTATTGGCTTCATCTTCTTACCTTCACCTTGCATTCTGTCTTTTCTGATCTACAGCCAGACTTGATCACCAACTTGGAAGCTATGCTCAATTCGATGCTTGTCATGGCTTGCCTTATACATGGCCTAGCTTATTTTTAGTTGTTCTTGCACTTCCTGGTGAATTTCTTGGATCTGTTCAATGAACTTGGTTGCTTTGTCCACATCACTATGTCCATCAATTGCTATGTCTTTACCAAAGACAGAATCCAAGGGATACTTTGGTGTAAAACCAAAACAAGTCTCAAAAGGATATCTCTGAGTAGAAGAGTTCTTGGCACGGTTATAATCATGTTGCAAATAACACAAATGTTCATCTGAAAGCTTGGGATGCTTACTGTAATAGCCCCTAAGTAGCTAGATCACTGTCTTGTTGACCACCTCTATTTTTCCATCTGTTTGTGGATGAAATGTTGTGCTCTTCTTCAATCTGGTGTCCATCAATTCCCACATAATTGACCAAAACTTCCCAACAAATCGAGAATCTTGATCAGATACAATGGAAGTGGGTAACCCAAAATGAACCCATACATGCTGAAAGAATAGCTTCCCTATTTGTTCAGTTATAATCTGCTTGTTGCAAGGTATTAAAATAAACATTTTGTTGAACCTGTCCTCAATAACATATAAATAATCATGACCTTTTCTAGATTTTTGCAATCCCCCAACAAAGTCCATGGACACACTTTCCCAAGGATGAGAAGGAACAGGAAGTGGAGTGTACAAGCCTATTTTTCCATTGTTGGGCTTGCTTTTAGCACACATGGTACACCCTTTAACATATCTAGAAACCGTTTCATGCATTCTTGGCCAATAACAGAACCTTTGTAGATGTGCAATTGTTGGTCCTTAACATAATAATCCAATTCTACTACTTGTTTTACATGACTTAAGGTTGCATATACATCTTTAAAATCTACATCTTGAGCATATTGTTCAATGTAGCTTTTATGCATTACTGAGATATGCTTAAATATAGTAAATGCATTTATGATTGGTCTTGACAGCATATCTACAACCTTGTTGTGTATTACTTACTTATATTTGATGACAAGATGAAATTTTTCTAGGAAACCCATCCACCTATAATGTCTTGATTGCCGCAATTTAGTTTGTGAGTGAAAATATTGAAGTGGTTGATGATGTGTATGTGTAATTGTTTCTTTACGCAATAGGTAATGTTTCCACTTTTTCATGCTCTACACTAACGCATACAATTATTTATCATATGTGGGATAATTAACTACTGAAGAATTAAATGTCTCAGAATGATAGCATATGGGTTTACCATGTTGCATCAACACTACTTCCATGGCATAGTCAATGGCATCTATTTCAGTCTCAAATGGTCGTTTAAGATCTGGCAGTGCTAGTACTGGTGTTGTACTAATTTTTCTTTTAAGGTGTCGAAGGTATTCTACTGTTTGCCTCCCCATTGAAAGACCTTGTTCAATCCTGTTAAAGCATGTAAGGGAGCTGCAATCAAGGAAAAGTTAGTAATAAACTTTCTCCAATATTGTGCTGCTCATAGGAAACTCCTAACTTCTGTAGCAAATTTGGGTTTAGGACACTTCACAATGAGTTCAACCTTAGAGGGATCTATCTTCAATTTACCACCCCCTACAATATGACCCAAATAATTTAAAGATGTTTTGCAAAATTAACATTTTGATAATTTCACATAGATATTTTCTCTTTTCAAAACATCCAAAGACTATTTTACATGCTTCAAATGTTCTTCCCATGTTTTACTAAAAACAAGAATGTCATCTAAATATACAATTACAAAATCATCAATAAAAGGTCAGAGTACATCATTCATAACTCTCTTGAAAGTGGTAGGAGCATTATTTAAGCCAAAAGGCATTGTTAGTTTCAGTCTTTGTAGCCTTCCTCCAGTGATCAAACATGCTCTTACAAAGTGATTTTAAGGTGTCAAGGTCAAATTTTGTCATTTCAGTTAGTCTTCAAGAAAAATTTGGTCACTAGGTATTAGATCTAGGGTTTGCTTTCAATCCTTTCAAATCTATCCAAATGTCAGTCCATGTCACCATTCAGATGAGTGTACCATCATTCAAAGGTTGTCATCATCATGTCAGGTTCCAATGGGTCATTTTACACCTTGTTCATGCTTCAGTTGCGCCTAGGTAAGGTTCATGAATCTACCTCCATAAGTGAAAATTTGAAATATTTACATCATGATCCATTAATGTACATGAAAATACATCACAAATTTGACATAAAGAAAGTGAAAAAGTCAAACTCGCCAAAGCTAGGCAAAAAACAGAGTAAACTTGGTCAAACTGGGAAAACTTCCTCTATGCGCCGCGCCTGATTCTCTACGCGTAGTGGCTATTTGGACCCACTTTTGGAGGCCTTCCCGATGTCCAAACTCACTCCAAGTGTGCGTGTTGGAAAGGTATGCCTATCTAAGTTCTAACCCAAGTGGAATGTTTTAATTTGGCCTCCATTTGCTAGTCCAACAATCAGTTCTCCCAACACTGCTTCCTGTGTGTCAAAATAGGGGCAGTAAGGTCATTTTTTGAGTGTTTTTGACCTTTTTGAGGGCTCAAAACCTGCCCAAATTTCTTGGCCTTTCGTAGGAAAGCATATTTTTCCATGAAAAATCCAAAAATTCTGAGTTTTTGTCATTTGGAGGCTCCCATCAAAAGCGAGCGCCAGGTGGCGTGGCGTAAAGAGCAGAAAATCCTGTTTTTTGTGCCAAAAATTTCAAAAATGAAAAAAGTGCCCCAAAGTTTTTGAAATTTGGGCTGAGTCTTCTCCATAAAGCATTGTGTTGGGCCAAGGAAGCCTCAGCCAATATGTAAAGGTATTAATGTTGCTTTCGTCTCTTTGATGCTCTCTTCAATTTTGCATTTAAGCTCCTGATTCTCGCCTTACAAACTTTATTGTTTGCCAAGTAATGATATGCCATGTTCCTCAACATGTTTTTCTCGTTGTTGGCCTTCTCTAGCATCCTTTTCCAAGTGTAAGTTTGTTCTCTCAAGCCAAAATTCATGATCTGTTTGAATATCTTGCTCAAGTGATGTGAGCTTCACCTTCCTCCTTTTGACAGCTTGGCGATTTTGCCTTCATGTTTTTGAGTGCCATGGATGAGTGGGAGTGATGAGGGGAGGGTTTGATGCTAGATGTAGGATTTTAGGGAATGAAAGGGTTTAGGGGATGATATCTAGGGTTTGCAATGGGAATTAGGTTTTGGGAATTGTGTAGTTAGGATCTAGGAAAATGGGAATTGGGGATAGGGATGACTGAATATGGGAGTTAGGGAATGGGTGGATAAGCTGAGAAAATGAATGGAGGAGTGAAAAAAGGAGGGAGTGGTAGAACAAACTTGGCAGAAAAATTACAAGTACAAACCCTAGGCAATTCCTTTTGAGAAATTTCAAGGTATTATGGTTTGAATTTTCTTTTACACAACCACCATAAACTTTAAGAAAAAATCCTTTACTAGCAAGGAAAAGATCTTGACTTACTTGCACACTAGAAGAGTTAGTGATTTTGGAAATTTGAGGGAGTTTTCGAAATAATCAGGCATGGAGGATCTATGCACCACGTCTCAAACCCAACACACTGTGCCTTCTTTATGCACTGTGCCAGTGTATTTTTTGCACTATGGAGGGCAGCCCAATGCACCGTGCCAGCTCTATGCACCGCGCCAGTGACCCAATGCATAAAGCATTTCACAGGAGACTTTTGGAGGCCTTCTTGGTATCCAAATTGGGTGTAGGATAGGTCATTGGAAATTTTATTGCGTCCCATTTCCAACTCAAGTGGAATTTTGTCAATTTGGAGTTCATTTGCCCTGTCAAAAATCAAATCTCCCAAGACTAGTGAAAATGTGCAAAATCAGGCTGCCTAAAGGCAGATTGTTGTTGCAGTCAACTTTTGAAAGTCTTCCTCAACCCAAAATTGAGTTCATTTTAGCTCATGAGAAAGATATTTGTGTCTACTTATCATTTGAATCATCAAGCAAGTCATTCGGGCAACCAAGCTAGGAGAAATCTTGATTTTCCCAAGGTCAGTTCAGAGGTGCATCAATTCTCATGAGGCAACTATATTTTCGAAATTTCTCCAAAACCATGACACTTGTGTAAAAAGTGAAGTAATATTTTCTTCCTTGGCCTATTGTTGACAAAACACTCTCTCAATTTTCCCAAATTCATCTTTTCTTGCTCAGAAACATCATTGGAGTAAAACCTATCCTGATGTGTGGAACAGGGGATTTGTCGAAATGAAGTGAAATGAAGGGGATAAGGGGCTTCTAAATTCTTGAGAAAATTTTGGGAAGTAGGGAGGGATGTTAGGAAGTAGGGGAAAGTGGAATTTCAAAGATTTAGTGAGGGAAAGGGGTCTAAAAGGGCAAAACATAGGCCTAGCCTAGAAATTTGTCAAGGTGTAGCAAGAAACTAGGGTTTGTGCGAAAATGAGGAATTTGGGGGATATTAGTGATGGGAAGTATTTAATAAGGTACATTAAGGATAGGGGAATGTGTACGAACATCAGGATACAAGTTTTGCTGATGATTTTACCATCCAAGAGAAATTACCTTCAAAACCCTAGGAGAGGGAAATGAACCTTACCTAGGCGCAACTAAAGCATGAACAAGGTGTGAAATGACCCATTGGAACCTAACATGATGATGAAAACCTCTCAATGATGGTACACTCATCTGAATGGTGACATGGACCGACATTTGGACAAATTTGAAAGGAGTGAAAGCAAACCCTAGACCTAATACCTAGTGACCAAATTTTGCTTGAAGACTCACTGAAATGACAAAATTTGACCTTGACACCTTAAAATCACTTTGTAAGAGCATGTTCGATCACTGGAGGAAGGCTATAAATACCGACACTAACATTGGCTCCAATGGGGATGGTAGCTCCTTGGAGGTGCCAAGAACGACAGATCTTTGGGAGAGCAAACCAGTGCCTTATCTATTGGGCAATGGAGTCAAAAACTCAAGCTGATATGCATGACTAAAAACTGACAACTTGATGACACAAACTGACTCTCACTCAACTAAACACTGACTCGATACTTAAACACAACCGACAAACTGGAAATGATGCTCAAAGTAGAGCTTATTCATCAAAACCTACTCTAAGAGTTTCATTCATCAACTAATCAAGTGAAATGAAACAACCAATGCAACCAAGTAAGTATTATGGCTGCTATTTGAATTCTCTGCAAGTGCTCGCTTATGAACAAAAATAGAGAACTACTGAAAGGCAACTCCCATGAAAACTTAGAAACAGGTCCATTGAATGATATGGATTCTCTATCCGCCTCCAAAAACATTGCATAAGGATCTTGAAGTTCATGCACACTGGGACTTAGCTCATCCAATGGATTACTTCTCTTCTCTTCATACCATGAATGCAAACTTTGATCTGAGCTTTGTGAAGAGACTCCTGCTAAAAATGACAAACAAAACAACTGCCAGATCAAATTTTTATCAATACTTTTGTCAAGTTGACAGATAGGAGAAGGACTTTGACTACAGACATTATCCAACACATCAGATATTGGATCATGAAAAACTTGAAAAGACTGTTGCAACCCATTTTCTATTGGTTTCGATGAGATTACATGACTTTCTATAGGCTGCTCATCCTTTACTGAAAATGTACTATGCAAATTTTCCTTTAAAAATTGAAATGATTCAAAATAGAAAGGTATGGAATCATCTTGCATCATTTGATCGTATGTGCTAGCTTCCAAGTCTTCATCTACAACTTGACAATCAATGGCATTCAGGGGCTGCAAATCTAGATATGAGAAGTCTTGAACAAGGTTTTCATTGCGCTCAAGATGGTCCAAATCAAGACTTGTCAACAGTTGATTTCTGAGTGCATGCATGTTGTCTCTGATGAACTGAAAGGAAGCAAAACAAAGAGGAAAAGATCCTTCACTTACTTCAAAATTCGATGCACTTTCCTCCTCACTGTCATAGCTGATATGCATTGGTTGATCATTATATTCAAGCTACTAAAAGTGAACTTCTTCCTCCCACAAACTAGCTGCTGATTTGTCTGCAAGAGTAGCTTTTGTTTGGAGAACATAATCATCATCATACTAATAAACTGAGGCAAATAATCGGTATAAAACACATCATCAAGCATACATGTCATATCAATAGATATCTCTTCTCCAAGATGATCTATAAAACAATGATTATTAGATCTATGACAACTGGGATAAGAAAGAAGATGTTTTGGATCAACAACTTGTTCTTCTTCAATCAATGAGCCATGGGCTTGAACACTATACTCATTCCTTTCCATGATTCTTTGCATCATCTATTCCACTGCACTTGCCAAAATGTCGAGCTTTACCTCTAGAGATGTCAATTCCTCTGGATCTATGTTTTTCATCTCTTCTTCCTTCAACTTTTCCCTTTAGATCAGAAAATGAACCTCTACATCTACTGCACTGTTCTGTATCTCTTCAAGTGTTGCAAGGTTCCTTTATCTCAGCTAAAACTCCATTTCCGGATCAAAGGCACCTGGGTAGTGCAAGAGAGCAGATCTAGGAGGAGGACTTATATTAATAGGCAACGAATAATAAACTTCATTAAATCTGGCAGAAAATTGTTGTACTGTCTCCCCTCGTAGTCTTCTCAACTGGTTATACTCTTCTATAATCAAGAAAGGGTTTTGTTTGACCACCCACCTGTCGAGGAAAACTTTGACGAACTGTTGGAAATCTGAGATGCTCGCATCAGGTAGGGTTTTGAACCAACTCTTGACTTTGCCTTGCAAAGAAAGAGAAAAAATCCTAATACTGACATCTTCTTCATCAACTTCAAAAAGCTCAAGAAAGGACTCAAAATTCAATGCATGTCTCTTAGCAGTAAAATTGTTGCATTCACCATCAAATCTTGGTAGATATAGATCATAATTTTTAGGGAAAGCATGGAATATAGGAGGTAAAATCAGAGGCTTGTATTGATTTGGAATTTTACAAGGTGTAGGAGTATGTATAGAAGGTGTAGAATCAACCTTTATCACTTGGGGCTCATCAATTTGAAGACGATCATGACAAGATTCAGAAGAAGGGTCTTGATAAAGCTCAAAGGCATGCAAATCTTTGGTATTTACAATCTTCAAAGGGAAAGAGTCAACTACAAACTGAGGATATTTTCTCAAATACAATATATTTTGCAAAGCCTTCTTGAAATTCTCAGGAAAAGAGAAGAAATAATTTACAAAAAAGAACATAATGTCTTGGATGAAATTCAAACTTGAATACCTGATCTTTCCATATTGTCCTTTCATGTTTTTGTTGGTCAGCTACATCCTCTAGTGGAGTCCTTGGATCTGATCTCGAAAATGATTTGGAATCGCCAGGTGAATGATTTCAGCCTTGCTGTGTCTGGTTGTTGTTCACCATCAACAATCAGATCTAACTTGATACATGTACTGGGGTGATCGTTTAGATCAGATGTTCAGTTTATAAACTAGATCGGAGATTGACTGAAGCAGCTTTCATCTACTTTCGCTAATGCAAAGCAAGAGCATTTCGAAGGCTACCTGGCTAACTTCAGGCTTTGTCTGTAGTCTACAAAGCCAAAAAATGAAAATAAACATTCTTCCCCAGTACGGCCGCCACTATATTAGTGCCTAGGTCTACCTCAGGCTGAGAAAGGTAGGATCCAGGACCAACATCAAACCACACTTAACCTGGTAGCTAGCCCTACCAGGTCGGGAGAGGGCTCTCTCCTGGTCAATCTTAGTGAAATATGGTCACTAAGGGCTTGAGATGACTGATATAACTACTGATCTTAGGCTAGGTATATGTGCAAAGAGTTTTATTGAATAAAATTATGTGTTTGTTCGCTCTAATGAAAAGGCAGATCTTGGGTGTAGGGAATGAGGCTCATTCTTGCAGAGATCTCAATGGGGCAAGGTAGACAACTGATTTTGGCACTTAAAATCGAATTATATGGAGGGATTAGACAGGTGAGGAGTTGAAGAGGGCAAGAAAAGCCATCGATCCTCTCCAAATAGCTGAAAACATCAAGAAACTAAAGCAAACCTCAAGTAGAGCACTGCAATTTCAATGGGTTCTACTTTCACTCTTGTTTGATTTATCTGAGAAGAAATAAGAGATAAAATGACATACATAACACATAAGTAAATTCACAAATACATAAGAAATCACTGTACCAAAAAAAATGCTACAGGGATCCCAAAGAGTGCTACAAACCCTGGTCTCAATTCCTTAGCCAAAATACTGATATGAGTGTACAATGAAGCTCAAGGCTTTCTCAAAAGTCCAACCATGCTAATGACTGAAAAAATACATAATATAGACAAACCATAGCTCATCCTAGCCTTTAGGGGTCAAGCTCACATGTTTAGGAGTTGTTCCAACTAATTCTAAACTGAGAACTAGAAATTAGGCAGTGGAACAACATGCCTCTAGAAACAAGGGAATTGATTCATTCAGTTTCAAAAAACTTTTTAAAAAGATGAATCTACCTCCATAAGTGAAAATTTTACATCTTTACATCATGATCCATGAATGTACATGAAAATGCATCACAAATGTGACATTAAGAAAGTGAAAAACTCAAACTGGCCAAAGCTAGGCGAGAAACAAAGTAGACTTGGTCAGACCGGCAAAATTTCCTCTATGTGTCGTGCGTGATTCTCTACATGTAGCGATTATTTGGACCCACATTTCGAGGCCTTCCCGATGTCCCAATTCACTCTAAGTGTGCTTGTTGGAAATTTCTGCCTGTCTACTATCCAACCAAAGTGGAATTTTTCAACTTGGCCTCCATTTACCCCTCCAAAGCTCAGTTCTGCCAACACTGCTTCCTGTGTGTCAAAATAGGGGCAGTAAGGTCATTGTTTGAGTGTTTTTGACCTTTTTGAGGGCTCAAAACCTGCTCAAATTTCTTGGAAATTGGCAGGAAAGCATATTTTTCAATGCCAAATCCAAAAATTCTGATTTTTTGTCATTTGGAGGCTCCCATCAAAAGCGAGCGCCAGGTGGCGCAATGCATAGAGCAGAAAATCCTATTTTTTGTGCCAAAAATTTCAAAAATGAAAAAAGTGCCCCAAATTTTTTGAAATTTGGGCTGAGTCTTCTCCATCAAGCATTGTGTTGGGCCAAGGAAGCCTCAACCAATATCTGAAGGCGATCGTGCTCCTTTCGCCTCTTTGACATTCTCTTCAATTTTGCCTTTAAGATCCTGATTCTTGCCTTGCGGACTTTATTTCTCACCAAGTAATGATATGCCATGTTCCTCAACATGTTTTTCTCGTTGTTGGCCTTCTCTAGAATCATTTTCCAAGTGCAATTTTGTTCTCTCAAGCCAAAATTCATGATCAGTTTGAATTTCTTGCTCAAGTGATGTGAGCTTCACCTTCCTCCTTTTGGCAGCTTGGCGGTTTTGCCTTCATGTTTTTGAGTGCGATGGATGAGTGCGACTGATGAGGGGAGGGTTTAAGGCTAGTTGTATGATTTTAGGGAATGAAAGGGTTTAGGGGATGATATCTAGGGTTTGGGAACTATGTAGTTAGAATTTGGGAAAATGGGAATTGGGGATAGGAATGACTGCTTATGGGAGTTAGGGAATGGGTGGATAAGCTGAGAAAATGACTGGAGGAGTGAAAAAATGAGGGAGTGGTAGAACAAACTTGGCAACAAAATGAAAAGTACAAACTCTAGGCAATGGCTTTTGAGAAATTTCAAGGTATTAGGGTTTGAATTTTCTTTTACACAACCACCATAAACGTTAAGAAAAACTCCTTTACTAACAAGGAAAATATCTTGACTTACTTGCACACTAGAAGAGTTGAGTGATTTTGGCAATTTGAGGGAGTTTTTGAGAGAATCGGCCTTGGCAGCTCTATGCACCATGCCTCAAACCCAGTGCGCTTCACCTTGCCTATGTGTTGCACCAGTGTATGTTTTGCACTGTGAAGGGCAGCCTAATGCACCGCACCAGCTCTGTGCACTGCGCCAGTGACCCAATGTGTAGCGCCTTCTATAGGAGACTTTTGGAGGCCTTGCCTATGTCCAAATTGGGCATGGTATAGCTCGTTACAAAGGTTATTGAGTCTTCCTTCAACGCAAGTAGAATTTTTCAATTTGGAATTCATTTGCCTTGCCAAAAATCAAATCTCCCAAGACTGGTCAAAATGTGCAAAATGAGTCTGCCTAAAGGCAGAGTGCTGTTACAGTCAACTTTTGAAAGTCTTCCTCAACCCCAAATTGAGCTCATGATAGCTCATTGGAAATATCTTTGTTTCTAGTTATACTTTCACTCATCAAGCATATCATTTAGCTAACCAAGCTAGGAGAAATCTTGATTTTCCAAAGGTCACTTCAGAGGTGCATCAATTGTCCTGAGGCAATTGTATTTTTGACATTTGTCTAAAACCATGACACTTGTGTAAAACTTGAAGGAGGTTTTTCCTCCTTGGCCTATTGTTGACAAAAATGTCTCTCAGGTTTCCCAAATTCATCTTTTCTTGCTCAGAAACATCATTGGAGTAAAACCTATCTTGATGTGTGGAACATGGGATTTGTCGAAATGAAGTGAAATGAAGGGGATAAGGGACTTGTAATTTCTTGAAAAAATTTTGGGAAGTAGGGAGGGATGTTAGGATGTAGGGGAAAGTGGAATTTCAATATTGAGTGATCGGAAGGGGTCCAAAAGGGTAAAACACAGGCCTAGCTTAGAAAGTTGTCAAGTTGTAGCAAGAAACTAGGGTTTGTGTGAAAATGAGGAATTTGAGGGATCTTAGTGATGGGATGTGTTTAATAAGGTACATTAAGGATAGGGGAAGGTGTATGAACATCAGGATACAGGTTGTACTGATGGTTTTACCATCCAAGAGAAATGACCTTCAAAACCCTAGGAGAGGGAAATGTGTTGCCCTCCACAGTGCAAAAAATACACTAGCGCGACGCATAGAGAAGGCGCGACGATCAGGTTTGAGGTGCGATGCATAGAGCTGCCAAGCCTGATTCTCTCAAAAAATCCCTCAAATTGCCAAAATCACTCAACTCTTCTAGTGTGCAAGTAAGTGAAGATCTTTTCCTTGTTAGTAAAGGATTTTTTATTAAAGTTTTTGGTGGTTGTGTAAAAGAAACTTCAAACCCTAATACCTTGCAATTTCTCAAAAGCCATTGCCTAGGGTTTTTACTTGTCATTTTGCTGCCAATTTTTTTCTACCATTCCCTCATCCCTTCACTCCTCCATTCATTTTCTCAACTTATCCACCCATTCCCTAACTCCCATATTCAGTCATCCCTATCCCTAATTCCCATTTTCCCAAATCCTAACTACACAATTCCAAAACCTTAATTTCCATCCCAAACCCTAGATATCATCCCCTAAACCCTTTCATTCCCTAAAATCCTACAGCTAGCACCAAACCCTCCGCTAATCAGTCCCACTCATCCATGGCACTCAAAAACATGAAGGCAAAACCACCAAGCTGCCAAAAGGAGGAAGGTGAAGCTCACTTCGCTTGAGCAAGAAATTCAAACTGATCATGAATTTCGGCTTGAGAGAACAAACTTGCACTTGGAAAAGGATTTTGGATAAGGCCAACAATGAGAAAAAGATGCTGAGGAACATGGCATATCATTACTTGGTGAGAAATAAAGTCTGCAAGGCGAGAATGAGGAGCTTAAAGGAAAACTTGAAGAGAGCATCAAAGAGGTGAAAGGAGCATGATCACCTTCAGATATTGGTTGAGGCTCCCTTAACCCAACATAATGCTTGATGGAGAAGACTCAGCCCAAATTTAAAAACATTTGGGGCACTTTTTGCATTTTTGAAATTTTTGGCACAAAAAACAGGATTTTCTGCTTTATGCGTCGCGCCACCTGGACTTCGCTTTTGATGGGAGCCTTCAAATGACAAAAACTCAGGATTTTTGGATAAAATTTGCATGGAAAACTATTCTTTCCTACCAATGGATGAGAAATTTTGGCAGGTCTTGAGCCCTCAAAAAGGTAAAAAACACTCAAAAAATGACCTTACTGCCCCTATTTTGACACACAGGAAGCGGTGTTGGGAGAAATACGTTTTGGAGGGGCAAATGGAGACAAAATTGAAACATTCTACTTGGTTTGGAAATTAGGCAGGCAGACCTTTCTAGCAAGAACAATTGGAGTGAATTTGGACATTAGGAAGGCCTCCAAAACTGGGTCCAAATAGGTGCTAGGCGTAGAGAATCAGGCGCAGCGCATAGAGGAAATTTTTCCAGTTTGACCAAGTTTACTCTTTTTTCGCCTAGCTTTGGCTAGTTTGAATTTTTCACTTTCTTAATGTCAAATTTGTGATGTAATTTCACGTACATTGATGGATCACGATGTAAATATGTCAAATTTTCACTTATGGAGGTAGATTCATCTTTTTAAAAAGTTGTTTGAAACTGAATGAATCAGTTCCCTTGTTTCTAGAGGCATGTTGTTCCACTGCCTAATTTCTAGTTCTCAATTTAGAATTAGCTGGAACAACTCCTAAACATTTGAGCTCGACCCCTAGAGGCTAGGATGAGCTATGGTTTGTCTAGATTATGTATTTTTTTAGTCATTAGCATGGTTGGACTTTTGAGAAAGCTTTGAGTTTCATTGTACACTCATATCACTATTTTGGCTAAGGAATTGAGACCGGGGTTTGCAGCACTCTTTGGGATCCCTGTGGCATTTGTTTAGGTACAACGCTTTCTTATGTATTTTTGAATTTACTTATGTGTTATGTATGTCATTTTCTCTCTTATTTCTTCTCAGCTAAATCAAACAAGAGTGAAAGTAGAACCCATTGAAATTGCAGTGCTCTACTTGAGGTTTGCTTTAGATTCTTGATGTTTTCAGTTGTTTGGAGAGGATCCATGGCTTCTCTTGCCCTCTTCAACTACTCACCTATCTAATCCCTCCATCTCATTTGATTTGAAGTGCCAAAATCAATTTTCTACCTTTCCCCATTGAGATCTCTGCAAGACTGAGCCTCATTCCTTGCACCCAAGATCTGCCTTTTCATTAGAGACAACAAACACATCATTTCATTCAATCAAACTCCTTGCAAATATACCTAGCCTAAGATCAGTAGTTATATCAGTCATCTCAAGCCCTTAGTGACCATATTTAATTGAGATTGACCAGGAGAGAGCCCTCTCTCGACCTGGTAGGGCTAGCTACTAGGTTAAGCGTGGTTTGATGTTGGTCCTGGATCCTACCTTTCTTAGCCTGAGGTAGACCTAGGCACTAACACGCATAACCAGCCATTCATACAGCCCTTGCTTTGTTTTGAAAGTAGTCTTCCATGCATCTTGTTCTGCAACTCTGACCTGATCATAGTCACTACACAAGTCCAACTTGGAAAAGTAAACTACTTCTTTCAACTGATCTAATAGATCATCAATGCGAGGAAGAGGATAACGATTCTTGATTGTTATTTTATTTAGTGCTTTGTAATCAATGCACATCCTCCATAAACCATCTTTATTTCTCACCAACACAATTGGAGATCCACATGGTGATGTGCTTGGTCTTATGAACCTTTATCGAGCAGCTCATGTACCTGCTTCTTGATTTCCACATTCTCTAAAGAAGATAACCTGTACATTCTGATGTTAGGTAATGGAGCATCTTGCTGCAAATGAATATCATGTACTATTTCCCTTTTGGGTGGCAGACCTTTAGGTTCTTGAAACAGGATATCATATTCTGAAACAAATTTAACTAAATCAGCTTTCTGATTAGCATCATAGCCCTCAAATACATTGGTTTTATCAGGGTTCTTTTCCTTTACAACAATTAGTAAAAATTTCTTGCATGAATTTACAATTATTTTCATCTACCCCGAGTTTATGAGAGAAAAGTTATCTTTGAGTTTATGAGCTCTTACAATATATTCTATTCCATCTTTAGTGAGTTGATACTTATTTTTAGCTCTATAGAAAATGGCTTTTCTATCATACAAGTAAGGACTTCCTAAAACAATACCACATATATCCAAGGAAACTATATCTAACTCAACCTCATCTACAAATGTTGACCCAATAGCAAACCTAAGTTTACACTATCTAGTCACTTGCAACTTTTCTTTATCACATACCCAACCTAATGGCTATGGCTTCTTGTGAGGTGTGGTTAGTAATCCCAACTTCATTACAATTGCTTCAGAAATCAAGTTTACTTGTGATCCACTATCAAATAGAGTATCAATCTTTTGGCTCTTGGAAATAACTCTAATATGAAAAATCTTATGTATTTTCCTCTCATTATCTTCATTATCAATAGATTGTGTAGAATTACTTGTAGATGCTTCATAATTTTTACCTTTTATACTTGTGGTTGTGACTGTTATTTCATCACCTGAGTCTGACCCCAAGTCTTTCTGAATAGTAGCAATAGTCTTCTTCTTCTTACCACCGAACTTCTTAGGTTTCAGCTCCGGATGCAAAGACTTCTTTCTGTATAATGTTTGTCTTCCTCTCCTTCCATTTGAACTTGTTCTTTTCCTTGTTCTTTCTTGGAGAGGGTTTTGATGATCCCCCAATCTCCAATTCACATTCTTGCCTCTAGCCTCTAGATTTGTAGCCTGAACTGATACATCATCTAGGCTAGTTGGGTTAAACATGAGAATGGTGTGCTTCAAATATCTATGCAGACCACCTATATACTTCAACAAAGTTACAGGTGAGTCTAGAGAAATGCCTAGAGTTAAAGCTCTTTTTCTAAATTCTTGGGTATAACTTTGTACACTTTGGCCCTTTAATTGGCAAAGAGTTTTCCAACTCATCATTGCTTGCTGCATATAAGTTAGTGGATAGAACTGTTTTTTAATTGCAGAAACAAATTCATTCTAGGTAGAAAGAATTTTACCATGTTTCTTCAGATCATCTTAGGTCTTGCCTTCCCACCACACTAGTGCAGTTCCTCTAAGGCGAAGGCTAGCCAACTGAATTTTTCTCCTATCTAAATCAATGTTCTACACCCTACAATATACATCAATCTGTCTTATCCAGTTATCTAGCTTTTCTACATTTAATTCTCCATCATAAATCGAAAAATCAAACTTTACATCTAATTTAATCAAAGATGTTTTCTTATTTTTCTTTTCAGGGCTAGGAGATGAGGATGATGGAGGTGATGGTGGAGGAGATGAGAGTGGGGTCTTTTCCCCTTTCCCTTTGCCCTCTAGATGGGAATCTAGAGAATGTTCCTCTACTCCTTGTTCTTGTTTGGGTGTTGAGGTGCTTTCACCTTGACCCTTCTTGAATTTCCAATACATCTCTTCCACCATGGATCGCATGGCCATAAAGCTATCCATGAACTGAGATTTTGATTCCAATGGGACTTTTCTAGCCATTCTCCTTTGAGTATAGACTCTTCCAATCTCTGGATTAGTCTCAACAAGTTCTCCTTCTCCTCATTTGAGCTTTGACCTAGTTAGCATTCAAGAATCCAACACAAGCTTGTCTAACCTTAGAAAACTAAAGCTATGAAACCACTGGATTTGAAAATGAGATCTTAGATTACTTCTAAGATATTATAGACTCATTTGTGTGGATTTTCCTATATCACTTAGTGCAATGGATAGAAAATATTGTGAATAATATAGACAATGAGTAGTTAAAGAAACATAATAGACATGCACACATAAGACAACCAAATAATCAAGGAGTTCACCCAAAACTCCTGGGCTACATCTCCTAGTCCAGCCTTCAGTGGTGACCTCTCTATTATGTCTTCAAGAGCATAGTTTTGTAAAATGTGAGCTCAAATTGAGTCTCAATGCAATAGATACAAAACAACAGGAGTTTACTTGAATCCCTCAAGTGTCTCTAAGTACGAAGACTCTCCCTCTTGCTCTATGCCTCTGTGTTCACATTGTCTCAACATTGCTTGCCCCTATCTCTGTCATTTAGTGGCTTTTAAGCCAATCAGCATTTGTTTGTTTGTTTTCCCCCTTCAGACTCTCTCGCTCCTGGCCTCTGTTCGCTCAAATCCCCTCTAAGCATTAAACAATCATTGTTAAACATCTTCAAGGATGGTGGCCACCTGTCTTGTAACAGAAGGGACCATCAGCACCTTTGAAATCCCTAAAATAGTAGTTCTCTCTTTACACAGAGAAATACACAAAAACATGGGAAAATCCGCCAAACTGTCATTTATCGAGCCTGAAATATCATTAAATCTGCCCTAAAATCAATATTTAAGGGTCCACCTTTAAATCGCTATCGCAAGTTTCTTGGTCATGGTTTCCTTTGTATTTGGGTTTATTATGAAAAATCCCAAATGCAAAGGAAAAACCTATGAAATGCCCATTTATCAGACCTGGAATATTATCACATCTACCCTATAACTTTATCGAGTCTTATTTTATATTGCATGTCACATAATTCCTTTAGCTTCCAATCATCAATGCGTCGATCGGCCTTATCAGCTATCGACACATCGCATGGTCGCTGGCCTCCTTCGCATTACCCCTTATAATGTTGTTATGCAATATGGCGATATCGTAATCGCATATCGTTAATCCTTCAGGCCGCGGTTAAATCCTCATATATATATTTTAGTGATGCGATAGCACGGTTGAATTTGAACTGTTGATCTGTGCGTTGATCGACGGTCCTCGTTTAATCGCGTTGATCACTATCTTACTTCCCATAAAGCCACCTCTGATAGACTCCACCTTTCATCACCAATTGTGATATGTTGATCTGATTTAGACTGTTGATCGACCACATCTGATGGCTCATATGAAAAGTTGTTCAAGCCTCCGATAGACTCTTGTTTTGGCCATTTTTCATGTTTTTTCCTTTGCGATAGTGTAATTTGCCTTTTGTAAAGGTTTTTCTCATGAAATAGTTTTTTATTCTTGAAGATTTAGAGGGTTTTTAGGATCCATTTTGGATCAATATGCATGGTTGAAACTTTAGAAACTATATAATTTTCTAAACATCAAACAAATTATTTAACAAGTCATATACAGTGGATGCGTGTAAAATATTTTTACAACCAAACAATATATGTTTGAACTTAAGGGAAAGTGACAATTTATTGATGTAAACTAGTTAAATCAAACAGAAATTTTGATTAACTAATCTCTCTAAATAATTATATCTTGATAGGGGATTTCAGATAAATTGAAAATCAATATTATCGCACCCAGAATTCCCACAAACTTGAAGCATATTCATATTAAAACACAGTGAAAAATAATATCAAAGAAGAACTTAAAAGGACACAAACTGTTTTGAAATGAATCTAGAATCCTTTTATTATTTCATAAGTAACTTCAAAGGATACAAGTCTTCTCAAAGTCTATCACAATGGTTCAACCCTTCCTAGGTTTCTATTCTAATTATTTATAGAAACTTTTACATCCTAGATCCGATTTCAAATAAAATACATTTAGAAAATAATGTATGTTTAAAAACTAAAATATTGCAGGAAAAATAGGAAAATCTACTAAAAGTTGAGTCTATGTAGGAGTGTGGTGGTGATTGTTTCTACTTTGCTATAAATGTTGTTCCTTCAATTATCATCGCTCGATCAATTCTAAGAACCAGTCCCACCTTTCTTCACATGGGATAGAAAAGCTAACCATATTTCTAAACCTTTCATCCATCTCTACGTAAGTGTCAAAAGTTGGTTTATTTACAAAAAGGTGGTGGGGCTCGTGCTGGATATTTAAGTCAAACTGAATTCCCTATATGAATGCTTCCCCATTGATTATTCTTGTGCCTTTTAAAAATTTGGAAGTATCAACACCTATGTTGCACAATTTCTCTTTATAGTTATCTAGTGGTATCAATTGGCCATTAGAATTCCTAAGAGTAGGCAAACCTTTTTCCTACAGCAATATAAATTTCCTGTTGAACCTTCAGACTTGCAACTCAAGATATTTGCATTTATTGTCCAACTCTATCGTCAGATTCTTCTTGGTCAAGATCCGCTTGACTACCATGACTGTTGTTGTTCTATCTAGAATGTTCAAGTCTTCTAGTTCCTCCTTGGTTTTGGAATTCAACGGCTTGATTATTTTGTGTCTTTCCTCTAGCTTCTGATCCAAATCTACCTTTGTATTTTCTATCACTTCCTTAACTTTGTGTACAAGTTCCTCCTGTTTAAAAATGATCTTGATTGAAGGCCACATGTCTCTTATGTTGGCATTTATGTTTTGACAAATGTTATTCTTACCCTATGCTAGCATTTGAATTACAAAGGGCTGGCCTTCATACTTTTGTAGTTGCTGCATGAGTTTTTGTTACGTCCCTATAATATTAGTGATTCCCCCATTACTATTGTCATTGTATCCCTTATTATTATTGTTGTGCCCCATAGAATCCCTCTATTGTTATTTTTGTGCCTTTATATTATTATTGTTACGTCGGCTTGGTTATATTGTGACCCCTTAGAATCCTATATATAGAAAGGAAGTTTTGTCATTTGAATCATATAAGAATTGTTCATTTGTGTAATTTAAAGGAGGTTTCCCCCTCGAAGAAGCTTATTTCTAAGGTGTTGATCCATCTTTTCTATCTTTTTGTGAGCTAGTTTCATAACATTTGGTATCAGAGCTTTGGATTCTAGGGTTTCACTGCTCCAACAAGTCATCGTGGCATTTTCACTATAACGTTTTTATGTGACGTCTAAAAAGCTACAAAAAAAACAAATTTGACCCAAAATCATTTTAAACTTCGGGTTCAAATTTCAGAGCTTCTATCACTATAGTTGCGGATATATGTTCTGAGGAAGTTAGGGTCTTTGCAGACTCTCCAATTACATTCCAAACAGGTGACCAGGGGAAAATCGCCATAACTGTTGTTTTGAGCATCAGATTGAAATTTCATAAGATTTTTCAGAAAGAGGACGGCCTGTAGTTTTTTGTTTATTAGCGTCAAGTACTAAGGTAGAAACTGTGACATGTGGCACATCATACAATTTTGCTCTACTGAATTAGTCTATAATCCGGTTACCATGGGAGATTTGACATAACTCTTCCTTAAAGAATCCAATATTGATCAGACTTGCAGGGTTAGAAAGAAGACTCAAAGGGATAACATAAGATGAGAGTTTAGATATTGAAGATATTTAGTTATGGAGATACAACAGATTCAATATCGGGTTCTTACAAAGTGAAATGAAAGGTGTGTAGTTTTTTTAATTTTGCATAAGAGTGGTTTGAAAAATTATTTTAAAGGAATTCAAAGGGAATAGTGAAGAATTATTAGCATTAATTAATGCCCCGAAGAAAGAAAATGGAAACACCTAGTAAGAAACCTGAAATCTATAGCATGACTCATGAAGAAGAGGAAGAAATGCAGCATGATATATCAAAATTACAAGATCAAGTACAACAAATTTCACTCTCACTAAAGGTAAATGAAGCCAAGATGAATAGTGTGGAAGCTAATATGAATGGCATGCAAGTTAAGATGAATGGCGTGGAAGCTAATATGAATGGCCTGGACACTAAGATGGAACCTAAGATGAATGGCATGGACGCTAAGATGAATGGCATGGATGCTAAGATGAATGGCATGGACGATAAGATGGAAGAATTGAAGATAAGTTTGAATAAGTTGTTACAAGAAATGGTCAATAATGGTGAAAGGGTAGTAAAGGAAACTCATGATGAGAACAAACGAAATGTTAATCATGATTTCATAGACGCTAATGTTGGATTGAAGACCTACCATGTTCCAAAAATTGATATGAGGAAGTTTGATGGCAAGGATCCTAGAACATGGATACTACAGATGCAGCGATTTTTCGATCTCCATAATGTGAAAAACACACAAAAGGTACGTATTGCAACTTTATATTTCGAACCAAATCAGTTTGTATGGTATTGATGGCTTTGCTGTCATAAACAAATTGTCACTTGCGAAATTTTTACGGCATAAATGATAGCACATTATGAGGATACAAAAAGCAATACCTTTTTTAGCCAATTGATAAATCTCAAACAACAGGGTTCAATGATGGAGCACATTGAGGACTTCCAAAAATTGAACATAAGGGTAAAAGATATTCCATAGGATCATAAGATTGATGTGTTAATAGGAACTTTAAAGGATAATATCCAACATGAGGTTCACCTTTGGGAACTTGATTCATTGGAGAAGGCATTAAGGTTAGCAAGAAAAATGGAAAGCAAAATTATGGCAACCAGGAAGCCTACCACTCACAACTATAAAGATGGAAGTGTTATGGTCCCTGGCCTCCCACAACCTACAAGGTTGACACCACAACAATTGGAAGAAAAAAGAGAAAAAGGGCTTTGTTACAGTTGTGATAGAAAATACACTAAAGGTCATAAGTGTGCCGAGAAGAAAATATTCTACATAGATTGTGAAGAGGAGGAAGAAAAGGAACAAGAAATGTCAAAATAAAAGGATATAGTTCAGGAACAAACCCTATATAAAGAAGAAATGAATCTGACCATATCTTGTAATTCATTGGTTGGAATCACCACCCCTCAAACTATCAAGATAGAAGGACATATCAAGAATAAAAAGGTAATAGTGTTGATTGATTCGGGAAGTGCCCATAATTTTATTTGTTGTAAGATAGCAAAGAAATTGAATTTCTTCCTATATCCAACACTAGAGTGTCAAGCGATGGTTGCAAGTGGAGGAATCATAGATTGCTCTAGAAAGTGACATAATGTCAAGCTATCCATGGGAGAATATGTATTGAATAGCCAATGCTTTCCATTCCAATTGGTGGTGCTGATGTTGTACTAGGAGTCCAATGGCTACAATCCTTTAGTACAATAGCTTTTGATTTTCAAGAACTTTTCATGAAATTTTCTATGGAAGGAAAGGAAGTTGAATTAAGGGGTATTGTAGGGGAACTGAGAAAGATAATCAACTCTAATGGTATGTCAAAGCTTCTAAAGAAGGAACAATGATGTGTAATTGCACAATTATGTTCACTAGAGGTTCCCACATCGAAATCATCTACTTCTCCAGATCCCCAAAAAGTCTTGGAAAACCATTCCAAGGTATTTGAGACTCCCATAGGTCTCCCACCTATTTGTGATCATGATCATGCTATTCATTTGATTCTAGGAAGTGTTCCTCCAAACATCAGGCTATATAGCTATCCCTATGCCCAAAAGAGTGAAATTGAACGTATGGTTGTAGAAATGCTAGACGATGGTATAATTCAACCTAGTCAA
>APFE030242015.1:9996-21390 GCA_000404065.3 Pinus taeda
ATGCAAATCAATAAAATGCTCACTACAAAAAAAATAAAAAGAAGAAAATATGAAGAAGAAGACTACTTCCAAAATGATTAAATTTACAAAATAATTATTTACATTTCATACATTATAAAATTTAAAGGTAAAAAATAGGTCTTTTAAAAAAAGGGTCTGATCCAGAATAACCACTTTTTTAAATCAGCATGAAAATCACTACCATTCTAAAACGCAATGTACATGCAATATACATAAAAAAAATAAAGTGCCAAAAACTATGCTCTAAACAAAACATGTCTATTCTGCATGACTCCTTTTCAAAATCGGGTCACTTTCTTGCTATCTCTACAAAACGGGTAACAGTATCAGTTCCCGTTTCAAAGTTTACGTTGATACATATATAAAGTATGTGCATACACAAAAGATATGTACATATAAGAAAATTACTTTTCAAAGTTTACGTTGATACATATATAAAAGACGTGCATACACGAAAGATATGTGCATATAAGAAATTTACGCATATAAGGAAGATATGCGAATATACAGAAGTTGCGCATATATGAAAGATATGCGCATATATCACGTATACGCACCATTTCCGTATATGCATAATTTGTGTATATGGAATTTGCGTATATACGAATGTTATGTATATACGGAAGATATACGCATATCTTCTGTATATGAAAAATTGCCGTATATACGCAATTTCTGTATATGGAATTTACGCATATATGATGCAGATACATAAACGACGTGCATATACAAAAGATATGCACATATAAGAAAGTTAAGGATCTATGGAAGATATGCGCAAATTTTCCTTATATGCACAATTTATGTATATGCACAATTTCTGTATATGGAAATTGCGCATATACGGAAGATATGTGCACATATAAGAAATTTAAAGATATACAAAGATATATGCATATCTTCTGTATATACATAACTTTCTTATATGTACACATATATGAAATTCAGGGATATATGGAAGATATGCACATATCTTTCTATATGCAAAATTTCAGTATATGTGCAATTTCCGTATATGGAAATTCCGCATATACGGAAGATATTATATACATCACTTTCTTATATGTGCACATTTTCGTATACGTGCAATTTCTATATATGGAAGTTCCGCATATACTATAAATTCACATATATAAAAAAACATGCATATACAGAAGATATACACATATAAGAAAGTTTTGCATATATGAAAGATATGTGCATATACGAAAGTTGTGCATATACAAAAAATGCATATATACAAAAGTTATATATACTAAAGTTTCGCATACGTGGAGGTTATGTGTATATATGAAAGTTGCATATATACTTGGAAGATATGTGCATATAGAAAAATTTCTCATATACAAAAGATATTCGCATATCTTTTATATATGCACAATTTCCATATATAAAAAATTATCATATATGGAAGCTGCACATGTACGGTAGATGCACATACATAAAATATGTATATATATAGAAGATATGCATATATAAGAAAGTTACGGATATACGGAAGATTTGTGCATATACAGAAGTTGCGCATATACAACATATGCATATATACAAAAGTTATATATACTAAAGTTTCATATACATGAAGGTTATCTGTATATATGAAAGTTGCAGATATACTTGGAAGATATTTGCATGTAGAAAAATTTCACATATACAAAAGATATGCGCATATATTCCATATATGCACAATTTCTGTATATGAAAAATTTCTATATATGGAAGTTTCATATGTACAGTAAATGCACATACATAAAATATGTATATATATCAAAGATATGCATATATAAGAAAGTTACGCAAATACGGATGATATGCATAATTTTTGTACATGCGCAATTTTTGTATATGGAAGTTGCACATATACAGTAGATGCACATATATAAAAGATGTGCATACACGGAAGATATACACATATAAGAAATTTATGCATATACGGAAGATATGTGAATATACAGAAGTTGCGCATATATGGTAGATGCACATATACAGAAGTTGCGCATATACGAAAGATATGAGCATATATTCCCTATATGCACAATTTTCATAAATCGAATTTGCGCATATACGATGCATATACATAAACGATGTGCATATACGAAAAATATATACATATAAGAAAGTTACATATATAAGTCAATGCCTGGTCAGATGCTCCTTCATCAAATACATATATTATATACAATATTTCAGAAATAAAAACCATTTCTATATACAACTTTCATCTAAATATACACAATGCTTAATTAAAATTCCATAATCATTATAATGAATAAATAGTTAAAATGTTTTTAAAAGTTGTGAAGAATGTTAAAAACTTTAAAACATAAATTAAATAGAATTTCTCTATTTTATTTTTAAATTGAATATCAACACCATAATATTTGTATTGAAATCAATAAATAATCTAATATACGTATTTTGGAATATTCATTTTAAGAAATAATATGAATAGTAATTTTTCTTCTAATATTATATATTATTTAAGAGATCAAAAATAAATTTTATTTAAAGTACATACCATTTTGGTTATATATAATATTTAAATTAAAACTAACAACGTATCTTAAATTTTAAATATGTTTGATTTAATTCTAGTTATATATATTATATTAATTATATAAGTTTGATTATATAATTTTTATTTTATATTTATAGATAATTTATAGTACAAATTTAAATGTATAATATTGGATAGATGAAAATAATTATTATATATAATAATTTCATACAAATTTATATAAATTAAATTAAAATTTTACCTTTTTTTTGTAAGCTTGGTTGGATTATATTTTCATCATGTCCTAATTCTCACCCCAATCTGCCAATAGCACAAGTTTTGAACCCAAGACTTCAATTGAGTTTTCCCAAAAAAATCTTTAAAAAGTAAATTATTAGAAGGTTAAAAAAGTCTAGAAAAAAAAGTTTTACAATCAAATTTTTCTAATAAATTTGAAAGAAATTTTAAAATATAATTTAATAAAAACTTTGAAAATTGAGTATAAACAACCATGCTATTTTTAAAATTTAATTAGAAATGAATCTCCACCGCACAATGTTTTATGAGACTATTTTAAAATTTAAATAGAAATGAATCTTTGCCCTACAATTTATGAGACTCTCCATATTTTATCGATGATAGAGTCAACCATTTGACAATGTGTAGATGTTTTTGATAGGAAAGCATGCAAAAAACTTAGGAAATAATAACTTGAAGGCCCACAAAAATTAAAATTATTATTTTTTAAACAATTTTCCAATGAAATGGAATGATTTTTTTTTTTTATATTTCATTCTTGTTCGAATTTCAATGTCAGCATTGTGGTAATATATGCACTACTTTAGTTCACTAGGATTTGTTATTTGATCTACTATGTTTTTTGAGAATAGGTAAAGTCTTATATAAGTGGTTTGTTATAGCTATTTGATGAATGGTTAAATTCATTCCATATAAATTTTTTATACTAAGCATTTATATGATGAATATTTCTTGTTTTTTTGGATGGATGTGGAAGATATTTGCCCCATAAAAAATTATATAAATAGAATGAATTTATATCAATTTTTCAACACTCACATGTTTACATCATATATTTAAAATATTTTTATTTTTAATTAATTAATTTATATATATTTTAACATAGACATATATCCAAAAATTATTTTTATTTTAGTTATATTAAAATTTTTATAATGCAAAATAATTACATAATAATAATTATATATAAATGAGTATGGGCCTTTTACTTTTACAAGTTTTATAACTTTTGGCTTTAATTTTTTAATATAAGCAAATATTAAATTTAGAAAGAAGTTTTATTGTAAATATTAAATATTTGTTTATTCATTAACTAAATTTAAATGTAAAATTTTGATATAAATTATAAATACGAATTATTATTATTTATTTATCTTCAATATTATCTTTAATACGATAAACATATTATAATTTTTTGTTATAGACATATATAAAGGGATTTCAAATTTAAATCTCATTATTTACATTATACTTTATTTATAGTTATGCCCAATTGAACTTCCTCAATAATTTTTTTTTTCTTTTTAAATGAGTTGAAAATATATCTAACATTTGTTATTTTTTTAATTACGCCGTAAGGCGTTTCCCTATGAAATGAATTGCCTCAGCTGGCGCGTGTCCTATTGTTAACCATAGATCTGTGATGTTAGACGATGGAATGAAGTGTGATCGTTCATCAACACCGATACACCCACCGATTCAACCCCAGCCAGCATTCGTTTAGCGCGTGTAATTTCTCTGCAGATTAGCAATTACCTAGAGATTATCAAAAATAAGCGGCATCAAGATAAAGCTACAGCAATAGAGATTTGGGAGACGCTGGATGCATACATGCAGGCTAGGAGGTCGGCCTTACTGAGGGGGGCGCAGGTACAGAAAAGTGATCAGTGTTCCTCAGAATTTGAATTTCGATGGCATTACTTCCAAGCATGGGGATGAAAAGTTGCGTGTCTACATGCCTTTGCTTCACATCTCCGACCACCAGAATCAAGACGCAGCTCCTGCCAGTGGAAAGCCAGATCAATCACTATAGTCAGAGGTCGCAAGGTCAACTCCCACGGGACAACAAGATCCGGTACAGGAGGAACCTACACAGGATGATCGAAGCGCAATACATCCAGAGGCGATTCGACAGGATGATGGTGAAGAAAAATGCAGTGTAGCTACCGAAGAATCATCAGTGTTGATGGAAGAGAGAAAAACAGAAGCACCTAATCATGCCCAAGACTTTGCTAGGGAGCCACCAATATCAAATCATGCGCAGGAAGCGTTTGATAAGACCGGATCTGCGCACCAATCTGAATCTACGAACATAAAAGAAGATGAAGATCATGAAAGAAAAACGGGTGTTGAAAGCTGGTCACCTTCACAAACCGACCAATTTGCTGCTGCATGCAGTTCAACATTTTCTAAGCGCGGGGTGTTGATAGCATCAACAGTGCTTGTATTAACGGTTGGTTTGTACATCAGTTATAGACCTAGGTCACGGCATTGCATGGTCCCAAAGAGATGCAACGCTTGCTGCCATTGATATGTCCCAAAGAGTTCCCAATAACTCTTGTATTCATCTTTAATTTTCATAAGTGTCCTCTCTTTATTTTTGAAGTATTTTAACCTGAAAATGTACATTACAGTTAGGAATTCGTTATGCTGTTACTGTTACGTTGTTCAATATCAACTCAAGGTAGCAACTCTTAATTATCATTTGACATTAAGGTAACACCTCCGTATAATTTATAAGCATTTTTCATTTCACTCAATTTAGAAATTAACGAAGGTCCTCTGGAGCTTCAAAACCTTGGTGATTCAATGCTTCTGATTAACAGGATGAAGGAAATTTTCTGAGATCACAATTTGTTGTTGTACAAAGACAATTTCTTTTCAAATTATGTGCTTTGAGCCTAACTTTCTAGACAGTAATAAAAGTGTTGATAACCTTTCTAAGAGAATAGTGGAATCACAAGCCCAGGGTCTAATGGTCATGTAAAGTGTGAATGGGGAGAGTCACCGATTTCCTCTCAGGCAGATCTTCTAATGAGGCGTGGGATGCTTCACAAACTTATCCCGATGGGTAAATGCCAACCTTTGCAATATAGGTTTTATCTTTCCTTTTCTTGGCTGATCCCGTCTTTTAAATCTCATTAACACTTGACTATTAGTTCAGTGTAATTTTGATTACATAATATAATCCTACTTTGTTTCTGTGTGTCTCACTCATAGTTATTTGACCGATTACGAGGGCAGCGTGCGTATTGTTATTATGCGATGGTAATATGGTTATCCATATATTAAATCTGTCAATTTGGTTATTTTGGTCGGTTTAGAATATGTTCTAAAATTGATTTTGTTTGATTAAGAGTTAATTTTTTTGTTTGATTAGCCGTTAATTTTTTACAGGTACTAACCCAGACTCAGGAAAATAAGGCAGAGTGAAAATGTGGCCCCTTACAGAACACCAATAAGTTATTACAACGTTATTCTTGAAATAGTGCTGAATCAACCAACATTGGTAACAATGCAGCGAGACTAATAGGTTTTCCCATTATATGGCTATTTTTGGAAAAGTATATATTTCGAGAAGCCAGGTTCAATCAAACTAACTGTTTTGTGGCTGAATTTACCATGACGTTTAAACTCCTCTGTGTGACACTTTTATCCGAGGTTTGAAAGAAAATTATTGACAAGGTGCAAAATCGAGGAATAGCTGCTGTCATACCATGGTCCCAAAGAGATGCAACACTTGCTGCCATTGATATGTCCCAAAGAGTTCCCAATAACTCTTGCATTGATAATTTTTACAGCTAATTGATTATTGTAATTTTTGCAGAGATATCAATTTAGAAATTCACTTGGGAGTGCCAAAATGGAAGAGGGTGACTTATAGACCCATATTCTAGATCGAGCATGATGTTGTTTTTCCATTATGTCATTTATGGGCACAAGATTCCATTATCTATGTTGGAAATGAAGTTCTATTTTGTAAAAAAGAAACATATATAGGTGGACCAATTTTGAATAAAAATACATAAATTTAGAATTGTGTTTATGACAAAATCTTCACTGAATTTTAAATTCTTATGTGGATGCGATGTTATATTCTATCAATGTTACATTACTTTTGATGAATGAAGTTGTAATGGATTTTTCTTTTATTATTTAGAAATTATAAAGTTTACCAGTTAAGTTACTTTTATATGTATATCTTATTTGATGTTGCATGCGTGGACGAACATATTATTACGATATACTAAAAGCTTCACATATACTAAAGATATACACATATACGGAAGTTGCGCATATACGGAAGATGTGCACATATATAGAAGTTATGCGTATTTATGGAATATTTGAACATATATAAAAGATATGTGTATTTACAAAAGAAGCATAAATTTTATATAAGGAAGTATCACAACTTCTTTATATGTGCATATTTCGTATCACATATCTTTCTTATGTGCATTTGTATGTACGTGAATATCTTTCATATATGCACATAAACAAAAGATCCACATATATATCGAGGTTGAAGTTGAGTATAGAAGAAGGTTGAAGTCATTTTCAACTTTTGTATATGTGCATATATGGAAGCTACTCATATACGGAAGATGTGCATATCTTCTGTATATGCACAACTTCTGTATATGCGTATATCCTCTATATATGTGAAACTTCCATATATGCACATATACAAAAGCTTGGTATATAAAGAAGTTGTGCACAACTTTGATAATATGCATACACAACAGTCAATATATATGCTCAACTTCGCTACCTGCACATATCTTCTGTATATGCAGAACTTTTATATGTGTGCATATTCTCTCTATATGTGTATCTTATGTATATTCACATATCTTCCGTATATATGCATATTCAGAATATATGTACATATACTTGAAACGTATATATGAAAGCCACACATATACGAAGATATGTGCATATCTCATGTGCATGTCCAACTTCCATATATACGCATATCCTCGATATAGGAATATCTGACTGCCTCCATATGCGCATATCTTATGTGCCTATACTGAAGAACTACATACACGGAAGACACGCACATATATGGAAGCTAGAATTCTGCACAACTTCCGTATATGTGCATTTTTTTCCGTATATGACCTTTGGCCTAGCTTAATGTTCAAGTAAAGTTGTTTAGGGGTTTTACTTCTAAAATCATGAAAAAGTGACTTGATTACCCTCCTATACGCCCAAGAGAACCATGCACATTTCCATATATGCGCAATTTCTGTATATGGAAGTTACACATATACTGTAGATTTACATATATAAAAGACATGTATATGCGAAATTTTATGTGTATATACGAAAGTCGCACATATATCTGGAAGATATGTGCATATAGAAAAATTTTGCATATACAGAATATATGCACATATCTTCCGTATATGCACGATTTCCGTATATGAAAAATTTCCATATATGGAAGTTGCACATGTATTGTAGATGCACATACATAAGAAACATGCATAGACGAAACATATACAAATATAAGAAAGTTATGTATATACGGAAGATATGCCCAATTTCCATATATGCACAATTTATGTATATGGAATTTGCGCATATATGATGCAGATACATAAATGACATGCAAATACGAAGATATGAACATATAAGAAAGTTAGGGATATACAAAAGATATATGCATATCTTTCGTATATGCACAATTTTTGTATATGCGCGATTTCTGTATATGGAAATTGCGTATATACGGAAATTGTGTATATACGAAATATATGCGCATATCTTCCGTATATACATAACTTTTTTATATGTGCACATTTACATATACGTGAAATTTTTATATATGGAAATTGCACATATATTGTAGATTCACATATATAAAAGACATGCATTTACAGAAGATATACACATATAAGAAAGTTGCGTATATATGGAAGATATGTACATATACAAAAGTTGCACATATACAAAATATGTATATATACTAAAGTTATATATACTAAAGTTTCACATACAAGGAAGTTATGTGTATACAAGGAAGTTGCACATATACTTGGAAGATATGTACATATAGAAAATTTTCACATATACAGAGGATATGGGGATATTTTCTGTATATGCACAATTTTCGTATATGAAAAATTCTCATATATGGAAGCTACACAGGTATGGTAGATGCACATACATAAAAGATGTACATATATGAAAGATATATATATATAAGAAAGTTACGCATGTATGGAAGATATGCACATATCTTCCATATATGCACAATTTTCGTATATAGAAGCTACGCATATACGATATATGCACATATATAGAAGACGTGCATATACGGAAGATATGCAAATTTATGGAAGATGTGCATATACGGAAGTTGCGCATATAGAAAAGATGAATATATACAAAAGTTATATATACTAAAGTTTCGCCTACATTGAAGCCATGTGTACATACGAAAGTTGCACATATACGTGAAAGATATGTGCATATAGAAAATTTTTGCATATATAAAAAATATGCACATATCTTCCGTATATGTACAATTTTCGTATATCAAAAAATTTCCATACATGGAAGTTGCACATATACGGTAGATGCACATATATAAAAGATGTACATATATAGAAGATATGCATATATAAGAAAGTTACGCCTATATGGAAGATATGCACATATCTTCCGTATATGCACAATTTCCGTATATGCACAATTTTTGTATATGGAAGTTGCGCATATACAGTAGATGCACATAACTATATACTTTAAAACAGGAACTATAAAGTCAAAATGGGAACTCTGGCCAAAAAACCCCGAAAAAATATCAAAAAGAGTGCTAAAAATGAAAAGTGTTGATGCTAGAATAACACATTTTTTTTTTAGGGTAAACTTTCAACATGTTTTAAAAATGGTGGTGAAAACCAATTTTTTGTGCAAAAAATGTCTAAAAACACCCTCAAAACGAAGTGTTGATGCTGGAATAACAAAAAAAATATCAAGGGTAAAATTTCAACATTTCAAAATAATAGTGTAAAATATTTTATCATGACCCTAAAAAACATTAAAATTTCAAAAAAATAATGAAAACATAAAATTAAAATTAAAAAAATGAAAAAACACAAAAACAAAAACAAAAAAAAATAACAAAACATAAATAAAAATTATATACTAAAATATAACATAAAAAAAAAAAAAAAAAACAAAAAAAAATCGAACATCAAAAATTAAAAATCAATCATAAAAATTGTAAAAAAACAAGATTAACCCTACAAAAGATAAGAATTTAAAAACTAGAAAAAAATTTTACAAATTATAAAACAATAAATAGTAAAAAATACATATTTAAAAAAAAAAATGGAAAAAAAAAATTATGTAAACCATAATAAAATTTGGGAAAAGAAAAAAAAATACCATTAAAAAAACTATAAAATTAAAATTAAATAGGTAAAAAGTCTGCGGTGATATTTGAACTCTCGGCATAAAGTCTTCGGTGATATTGAACTCTTCGCATATATATATCTTATGCGGTGATATTTGAACTCTCGGTATATAAACTAAGGTGATCCGGTTCCAAACTCTCAGCGTAAAGTCTTCGGTGATATTTATATCTTCGCATATATATATCTTTGAACTTTCGGCATAAAGTCTACGGTTATATTTGAACTCTCGGCATAAAGTCTTCGGTGATATTGAACTCTTCGCATATATATATCTTATGCGGTGATATTTGAACTCTCGGTATATAAACTTCGGTGATCCATTTCCAAACTCTCGCAGACTGATTTGAACTCTCGGCATAAAGTCTAGTCTCGGCATATACACTCGCAAATTGATTTGAACTCGGTATATACAGTTTCGGTAAACTTCGGTGATCCGGTTATAAGCAGTCTTGGAAGATATATAAACAGTCCCATCTCGGCAATATATAAACAGTCTCGTCTCGGCAATATATAAACAGTTTCTTGGTTTTAAAGATCGCAATCTAAAGCTTGGAGATCTTGGCTCGTACATCAGGTTCAGATATCAGGTGCACACATTCCTTATCTTTCTCTTTTTTAATACATATTTGTTCATATAATTTCAAGTATGAATACTTCACCACAATTACCAAAGATTACAAAGGGCAGACCTAGCACAGTTACTCTACAAGGCCTCTATGAGTATATAGAGTCTTTAGAGAAACGCAGAGAAGAAAGAGAAGCCAAGTTACAAAAGGAGTTAGAAGCCGTGTTTGAAAACAAATTTGCATCTCTTGAAAACACTATCCAGAAACAAATAGAAAATAAAATAGAACTCCTGGAAAATAAAATGGAGGCAATGGAGACTAGATTGCATGTCATAGAAAAACAACACCAAGATACTAACCAACCACCCCAGCAAGGAGACGCTGATAACTTAGAGGGTCTTAAAATGAAAGACATGATTAAAGAATTAGAAGAAAAAGTTAATAGCCAACTCACCCTAAATAATGTGGTAGATAAGTTAGATATTAAACCAATTAAAGACGAAATGAAAAAATTAATAGAATTAGACCACGAACGTAACAAAAGGACCTTAAACCTTATAATCTTCGGTTTAAACGAAGAAGAAGATGAGAATACTTTAGCCTTAGTCCAGACAGAATTACATAATAGATTACAAATTGAAACAGGGTGTCTCACAGAAGCAACAAGGTTGGGGAAATTAACCGAGAATAAGGGAAGATTAATCCGCATAAAGGTGAGCTCTACTGATAATAAGCACAACATACTTAGTAAAACCTCAAGTCTAAAAGGAACGGGAATATTCATAAATGAGGATCTCATTCCAGAAGACCAAGCAGAATTAAGAAAGGAGGTTCAAAA
>APFE030242017.1:0-13195 GCA_000404065.3 Pinus taeda
ATTCCAACGGAGGATCAGGATGCTGATATTCTGATGAAGGCTCTCACCAGGAGCAAATTCGAATACCACCGAGGCAGGATAGGGGTTGCTGACAATCCATATCTTGTCGAGAGGGAGTGTTGAGATTGCAACAAGATGATGGAGCTTAGTGAAAAGAGTCACCTTCACTAAGTGGGCCCGCAGACAAATTATGGCGCAAGTTCTATTTTTGGATCACAGCAAGGATGATCACAATAGGAGTGACCACAACAGGGATGATCACAGCAGGAGTGATCACAGTAGGAGTGATCATAGCAGGAGTGATCAAAGTCTATTTTTAGACTGGCTGTCAAAAATAGAAAAGTCAAATATTATTGTCTTATAATAATATTTAGACTATAAACTCTATCTTATTCTCTTGGAGCACTTCAGTTTGAGCTATAGAGGTGGCACATGCAGCTGTCAGAAGGAAATACGTTTTTCTTATGAGTCAGTTGAGTTGTTGCATGCATGACTTCAGTTAGAACTCAATCAATTGAGTTGGTGGAGTTGATTGTGAAGTTGATGGAGTTGTGTTCAGTTTAGCTTTGTTAAACTGGTTGTATTTAGTCTAACTGGCAAATAGACTAGAGATGAGTTGGGTGAATTAGTTATTAATTAATTCACAAGTTATTAACTCATAATGCAAATATAGAATACATCAGTTAACTCAGTTGCATGTCAGTGCATGTTCAGTTCAGCAGGGACAGGTGTTAGAGGATCAGATTGCTATCAGTTGTGGCTATAGTTGTGCATGAGGATTTGCACAATCAATGGGATTGAGTTATGCCAATGAGAATTGGCCAATACCAAGTGATTATAGCCTTTTCTCACGTGATTCCCAGTGTGAGTGATTCTTTTGAGGTAAATACGAGTTTGGTTAAACCATTCTCATCCATTCTTCTGCAGGTATTGAGCAGTGGAGGAAGGCAAGCAGTGGAATAGATTTGGAGATCAGATCTGAGTTGTATTGTGTGTAACAGGTGGAGATAGTGTTGCATACTTGTGAAGAGTATTGTACTATGTTTGGTACATGTTCTCAATCAATATAATATATAGATAGTTGGGGTTTTTAGCGAGATGATTTCCCCGGGAAAATACTGTGTTGATATGTGTGATTGATGCTTCTATGTGTGCATGTTATTATTTCTGCTTTTGTAAATTGATGATCAACGTAAATGAGGTTATGTATTATGCATGTATTCTGCAATAGTGTATAATCAGGATAATCTCTGTGAATATGTGTAATATTATTCAAAATTTCTACATGTTATATATATATAGATATATATATATATATAATAAAAGGGAAAACAAAAACATAAATGTTATTTGCAGGTGGGTGAGAAAGACAATCAATCAGCAAAGAGAAGATCCAAAGAGAACCTTGCCTCACATATATTCATCTCCTCCACTCCTTACCATGCATCCCTCCATCAATTCCCTTGTTTTTCACTTCATTGCTTCAATTCAGGTAAATATTGTGTTTTCTACAGGATCCCGTGAATGGTAGATTGGTTAGGTCCCCAAAATTCATAATAGACATGATCTAACCAATAACCTCATTCATTACCATCATCCTTGCATCCACACACACTCCTACTACCTCTGTCCATTCATTGCAACATCCTCACAGCACCAGCGAGCAACATGATCAAGAAATTCTAAGGCGGACAACAAACATTTCCAAGTGGTAATCCAAGAGCTCTACAGTAGTAGCAACATTAAATCTCGAGTCACAGACACCTCCAAAAGCCAAGAAACCATTAGCAGATAGCAGAGGAGGAAGAATAATGACCATGCAACAAATAGACAACGCAACACCTCTGATCTTTGACAACTGTAGCATGGAATCAATACCATAGGTAAGTATCCCACTCACTTACTCATATGCATCATTTGATCAAAATTTGTAAAGGTTAAGAGGTAGTTGGTTTATAAGTGAAAAGGAGGCAAAAAGGAAATTCTTTAATATGTCAAAAGAGAATGCAAGAGTCCATAGATATAGTATTGTTATGGCAACCATTTGAGAATGCTTGAAGAATTAAGACTTGGGGTAGAAACATCAGTTCACCAAAGACTCAACATACCCTATTTCTTGATGCAATCACTAATATAATCCAGCAGCAAAGTAAAGGAAGCGAATTCCCAACAGTTGGCTCACCACGGTTTGATCAGAATCCTCATTAATAATGCCCTCCAAAACCTCAGGATCCCTATAACATGGTCAATCTTCAGAGACTTACCAATAGGGGATGACATCAAAACCCTCACCTATGATGTTAGTCCTTCTGTCAGTAAGGAGGAGGCAAAACAAGAAGAAGAAGATACAGAGCTAGATGGGGATGAGATGGATGAAGAAGATAATAATACAGAGGAACATGATGAAGCATAAGAGAAGGAGGAGGATGAAAAAATAGCAAGTAGAAGAAGGCATTGAAATAGAGGAGAAAAAATAGCAAAAGGCCATCCAGTGTAGGATTCCAGCTAAATCCTATGCTCTTTACCTCTGAGAACAATGGCTGCAATTTTAGATTAAAACACTAGCACAAATGGGCATCATGCCATTTCAGGGATGCAAGCAATTTATTGATCTTTGTGATCAAAGTGCACTAGAGGATAGTGCCAAAATGGTTGAGTTTTACTTGCACAACATGGCCTTCACAGACATGAATATTTGGGATCCTAATGCAGAGCTAGGAGATCTACAATTAATGGCTTTGGCATCATCGATGAACCATGAGAAGTTAAGCTCTAAAGAGATGAAAAGAATATTGACCAGAGAGAAAAATGAACCTTTTTCTCGTCAAATCTGAACAACCAAATTCCATGGCCCTAATCAGCACCCATAATCTAATTACAAATGATCCTCAGCTGGCACCTAGATATCTTGCTACCCAAGAGCAAGCAATTTCACATTTTGAGGATATGTTTAGGCTGCTAAGAGATGATAATATACATGCCTTCTAAAGGAGATGGAAAACACTATCACACAGCTTGAAGATCATAGAATATAACTCCCCTCAAAGGTTGAGAGAGGCACTCGAAAGGACACCTATGTATAAGAAATCAATGCAAAGGTTGAAGTCCAATTGGATAGGCCTAAAACTCAATCCATCACTACTCCTAGGGATGCTAGAAGGGAGAAAAGAAGAAGAGGAAAAGAGGTAGTGAGAAGAAGTAGAAAGGAAAGCAAGCTTATATAAACAAGAAGAAGAGACCACAACAGAAGCAAGGGATGTCAGAGAGGCTACCAGAGCCATGAAGGACATGGACATTGACTAAGTTGCTGAGAGGATGAGCAACACTTTCAGCAGGGGGGTGATGATGAGCCTCATCATTGGGTAATTAATGGTCCTTAATTGGCCTTAATTCACCTCCTAGCTTATTCAAACCAACTATTCTCACACCTTATTGCATACTTTTGATTATATTTTGTTTATGAGATGAGTTAGAGTTGGATATTTTTCTTTGTGGTCTAATGTGCATATAATGTAGAAATAAATGATACAAGCAAGGAAAAATTCAAGCATAAAGGATAAAAGAAAGGAACTATGGAAAATACCTTGGTCAAAACTTGAATGGGACAAGGGAGAGTAATTATAGGAGGTAAATCCTCCTCATTTACTACCCTTCCATTCAAATATTCCTCCATCAGCTCGGAGTGCAAACAACCATCACTTTGAAGACTAGAAGACAATGAAGAAAGTGAAAGGGACAAAAACCAGTTTTTCTTGAGTTTGGAGCCAAGCCTCCCTAATTGGAAGGAATTTGTTGGATACTTCAGATGTATAAATAGAGAGGCTTAGGAACTCACTAGGATTTATACTTTCATTTTAAAACTCTACTTTATTTCTAAGCTACAAGACTTGTGACAGTTTGTCCAATAATCCATGGTTTTCATAATGAGAATGAGTTCTATTTTAAGCCAGCTCTGAGTTAACTCAGAGGGCTAAAGCTCTTGGGTTAGGGCTCGACCTAAGCATCCAAAGCTCCTCCTTATTATACATGTAGGATAGCATAGATTTCTGGTTCTTTTCATTTATTTAAATAGTTTCCTGTTTCTGTTCATTTGCTTTAGTAGCTTCATTTGCTTTAAGTTTACTTCCATTTGCATTTTTTTTAATTAGCAATTTAAATAAACGAAAAGGATCACCATAAGGTTGTCCACAGGTGTCTCAGCCTCACCTCATCCCTTTAGGACCATGACTTGAGGAAGAGACCCTTCAACAACCCCAAAAACATAGGTTTTTGGTTCTCACATGAACTATGAAGTTTGTTGTTCGACGCAGTTATTTGTTCACCCTCACTAGTTTCTCTGTTGGTTTCCTTTGAAACCACCTTCGGCACGTTCTTCATGCATCACTTCATCATCCTCTGATCCAAAAAAAACCTTCACAAGCACCATTTGATTCATTATTTTCTCCAACTACTACCTCGCATGAAGTATTCCACTTACTTTATGTGCTTTAATCTCCACCATCAATCTGTCTCTTGATCCAATGCCTTTCGCGTCACCTCAACACTTTATGCGCTTTAAACCCCCACCATCGATCTACCTCACCTAATCCGATGGCTATCATGTCACATCAACACTTTATACACTTTATACCCCTACTGTCAATCTATCTTGCTTGATACGACGGCTATCGCGTCACCCGATCATCAACTAGCTTGGTCGATCTCCACTGTTGATCAGCCCCGCCTGATCCAATGGCTATCGTGCAATCTCACGTGGATTATTGCACAATCGTTATCCACCCAAGAGCATGTGATAAAAGTGGTTTTCTCTTGCTACGTGTCGCGCAGTAAGGCTAATCACGTAAAATTTTAGAATTCTGCTTACAGCCTTGAGGCTGTGTGAGAAACTACCTACTACCTTAGAAACCTACTCCATTGTTTCCACACATTTATTTTTCCCGTGATACGATCTCTAAGGTTCATTGCTTCATTACCCTATCCGTCCATCTCTTGACTTAACCTCCATGATATGACCTCAGTTGTTCATCCTATGCGTTCACCTTGTTCATCAATCTAGTCACTTAAGCCTTCGCGATAAGATCTCCATCATTCATCCTTTTTGTTCGTCTGGTTCATCCATCTATCCACTTAACCTCCGCAATAATACCACAACCATTCATTCTGTGTGTTCACCCTATTCATCCATCTAGTCACCTAAGCCTTAGTGATAATATCTATGTTGTTCATCTTCTGTTTGTTGATCGATCCAACAGTCCCTATGTGCTACTACGTCCTTACATCCTCCTTTCATTTATTTTGACCTTCAATTTCTCTTTTGCTTGAAAACCAATTTAGCTTAATTTTATTCACTTACACCTTAGTATAGTTTAATTCTATTTACCTCTGCAACTTATATAGCAGCCCTAGGTTAGTGATTATTTTAGCAATTTTTCTTAGCATAGTTGTTTAGTTGGTCAGTTAGGTTATGGTGTGATTTAGCATTATATGCTATTTTCTTCATTACTGTAGTAGAGTAGCTCTCTCTTAGAATAGGTTTTCTCTTCTTCCATCAAATAATTAAGCTTCTTCTAACCCTATAGAGGTCTGGCTTAGAACCTCTGGGGTCTCTTTCCAGATAAACAATGACAACAAGCAGGACCTTCACTTCTACTTGTGCATATAGCATTGTCACCTCCAAGTTTGAACGAACCTCGGGTTGATAAATAAAGTTGGTAGCCCTGGGAGTTGTAGCATTCTTGTTGTAATACCTAGGCTCATAAATATCCTCAATGTCCTCCATACCCAACTCCATGTTATCCCTACCATCCGCCTCCACCACAACCACAACCCCAACCACATCCATCTCAAAAACCACTCCCACTCAACTACCTGTACCACCATTTTCGAACCCACACAAGTAAGTACCTCAACCCACTTATAATGCTGAGGCAGAACACTTCCAAACATCTCCCCTTGATCTAAATTGTATTCATCTTAGATCACAAAAGGTATTGAAAAAAGAGATTATATTGATGCCATTGAAGGAACCACATCTAGAAGAAGATTCAAACGAGAAGGCCAAATGATCATGGGATGCACTTGATGAAGGGCAGACATCATAATCAGAGATTGAGAAAGTTCCCTCATGTTCACCATTAGATCCTTTATGTGTTCAAGAGAATAATCAGCAAAAAGAAGAAGATCTGAATTTCATGGAAGAAAAAGACATCGAAGATGATCCAAATCAGCAAGTGGTCCAGGGGCATCAAAACTATATTGAAATATGGCTCTAGACAATCAGTAATTTACAACCACACACTCTTCTTCAAAAATTCTTGATCTCATCTTAGTCAAAGAAGTTGGTCTCTCATATTTAGGTACATGTCAAAGAATACATTTCACGCCTACACATCAGTTTATCTTTCATATTGATGTGAAGATCGCTCCAATGGAAGTATTCTTATACTTGAAAGAGATTTTGTTTTTCAAGTAGAGTAGGGTAAAAAAATATTAAAAAAATGGAAAATAAGAGAAAAAATAAAATCTCAAGTGAACACCTCCTTTGAGGCGCCTGAGATTGTCTCATTGATTGAAAACCTCCATGAGGTGGTCAATGGGTTGGGAAAAAAGAGAAAAATGAGAAAAACAAAAGATCCTAGGTGAAAACCTCCTTTAAGGCACCTAGGTAGACCTACTAGTTGGAAAATTCATTGAGGCAGATAGTAGGTTTTGGGATAGGAAAAAGGTATGATTTATCTTCGTAAAATGCTTCATTTACAATTCATCCTTATACGGTTATCTCTATTTATAGATTTAAATTAGGAAAATATCGGCTAAAGTTTGATGAAAGCATTTGGTGATAGAATAGGCAAATATATTACAAGAAACTGATTTTTTGCTATCTTAGTGTGCAGAGATGTAGACTGGGAAAAAGTCATTAAGTTGACAGAACAACATGAGGCCATAAAAGACAAAAGCTACAACGTCTTGGGCAGACAAGGAAGTGGGATATCATCTCTAACAATGTTATTTTATCACATGATCAGATTATGTATTGCGAAATCCTTAAGATCCCCTGATCCTGAGGACTCACTTTTATCCAGTTACTCTTTTATGTTATATATAGTGCCGAAAGGAAATTAGAGATAGTTCAGACTTTGATAATCTGTAATTATTCTTTTTGAAAACATATATGTTGTTATATCAGTGACTCTATAAGCTATTACATGCAATTAATGAAAGAAGGTTGCGTTTGATACATCTTCATATTCTGAGTTCTTATTATGCAGAGACTTCTGGCAACTCTGGGCCTAGTCACAAGAAGTTCTATTTCTCCCTTGTGTTATAGTTTTTATATTTACTCTTTGCTATTGATTTAATGTTCAGTCATTGGTTACTTCATTTATCACAAAGTTTTGTGATATTGATTCAAACTGTCATTCAATCAGATTTAGAGTGAAGCCATGTGACGTACTTTAGTAGCGCTTTGATTGAATGAGTGAATTAGTGTTAATAGCAAATTATTGTTCATTTTGAATCGATGTTATCATAGATATTGGAGATAAGACAGATTAACATATACAGGTTTCAACATAGATCATTTTCCATTTGGAAATCCTTTATCACTATTTGCGGTTCAATTGATGTTTGTTGCTCAAGTATCGATTTCCGTTCAATTGTTGATTTTTTTTCAAGTATCGATTTCCATTCAATTGTTGATTGTTGTTCAATTATCAATTGTTGTTCAATTATTCTTGTTGTTCAATTGAGAATTGCAAATTAACTTGGGTTGCTATAGATTAACAGTGTTGTTCAATAGTTATAGTTTCTTTCCTTGATTGAGTAAGCTAGAAATACTAAGTGTGATTCTTATTTGTATTCAATTTCAATTGATTTTAGAGCAATTTGAATAGAAATGCATAGTGTGTTAAGAGTATTTATTCCATAGATAGTTCTTTCCAGAATTGTGTGAATTTAATTGAAGAATTAGCCATTAGTGATTGTAATGATTCATCATTAGATAACCTCTAGATTCACTGCATATACTGTATTGACACTCTTGAGATAAAAATACTTACATGAGGTTGAAAACTAATGTAGGGATTGAGATTGCCTATAAAAAGACATCTTAGTGAGCTAACATTTTGGCATAGTTGCCAGGGAGAGTGTTTCAAGTGATTGTTTTTATCTTTTGTTGTGAAAGAATTATGTTTTAAAAATGGAAGGTAAGAACCTGTGTACTTAGCAAGTAAAGTGCTTGCTTACCTGGCCGTTTTACAACAAAACCTTAGAGGTTAAATAGGGATTTATTTTTATGAATCGCTAGAAATAGAAAAATAGAAAAAGAGTAGAACCCTCCACCAAAACCCACAAAACTCAAAGGATTGGTGAACCTTAGGAGAATGACCTTTATAGACAAAATTGTAAGATTGATGAGTCTCAAGAATCAATAGGATTCTAGGCTATACCTGGAAAAATTTCTATTTTTATCCCTCAAGCATCAGTCTCACCATCTGCAGCTTACGCTGAGATTCAAAGCCAAGTAGGAGGACCGAAACAAAGTCTTCAAGCTACAATAAGTTTACACTATGATCCTCTACAAGAGGGAAAATATTATAACTTAAGAGAAGGAAAAGGAGAAACTAGTGGGGCTCCTAAAGCAGAACCACAGTTGTCTAAACAAGGATCTTGTGAGATCCCAGACCTAGGTAGTGTTGTAAATATAGCTCGGGTTGCTAACTCTCTGCTTACTCCAGAAGCACCCCTTGAAATCCCCAAATATTATTGGAATATCTTTGATCAAATGGAAGATCAGCCATCCCAAGGTCAAACCTCGACATTGGAGTACCCCATAGTCAACCAGGTGGCCAATGCTCCTATGAAGGCTATTCCTCTACAGAGCATCCAAACTTCCATGGGATGATAAAAAAGGATCCTGATTCTTTCCTGTTTGATTTTGATGTCCTCTGTAGAGGGTATGACTATACCACTGACCCCCAAAAGCTAAAACTCTTCCCTTCCACTCTAAATGGGGCAGCTCTAAGATGGTTTATGGATCTAGGTGGGCGAACTATCAACTCTTTGGACAAAATGAAAACCTCCTTCCTCAAAAGATACCAGGACTTTTGTAAAACTAGGGAAATGAAAGAGGATATTTTCAAGATGACTGCAAAATAAAATGAAACACTAGAAGAATATGTAGAATGATTTAATTATAATTTTCAGAGGTCTCCACACACTACCTTACCAAAAGAAGTCCTAAGAGCTATCTTAATTAAAGGAATGAAAGAAGAATGGGAAGAAACTCTAAACTTAATGGGAGAAGGAGATATTTCTCAAGAAGCTTATGATGAAATTATTTGTTTGTGTACCAGGTGTTCACATGGAAGCACATGCACAAGAGCAGGAAGCCGAGATCCCATTAGCAGAGGAAGCAAATGACATAGTGGAGGTGTAACATGGATGGAGATCAGTAACTTCCTCGAAGATTTTAAGATGGACATCCTGGGCACTCTTACAAGACAGCTAGATGTCCTATAGGCTAAATAAAAACAAGATTTAGAAGAACAAAATTTGGCCATCTTCTGCCCACATTGTCGAAAAAAGAACAACCAATAGGAATTCCCATTAGACATGGTTCAGGCATGCGCCACCTGTAGTAAAGATCATGACACTGAACAATGTCCATCATTACTTAGGCTAAAAGAAGTATTGAAAGAAGCAGAGGAAGAAATAGAACCGATATATCTGATGAACCAGTGTCGATAATGGCAAGCTAAACCTACAGGTATGTCACAAGGCGCACCCCAATTATTTCCTTCCTCACAGTTTAATCAACAGTAGAACCTTGGGGCAGCCTGGCAAGGCCAATCACCCTATCCAAATTTGTAGAGCCCGTCATTCCCTATGACATCCTAGCCAACACATTCTTTTCCTGGAAATGGTTGGTCGAATTCTCCTTTTACCCCTGTTTGACAAGGCAATCCCTATCAATCCTAGTGGCCTACCTCCACCTCTCAAAATTTGAATTGGTCTACAAATTGGCAGTGACCTCTGGGGATATCTAATGTACCTATGGGGACGGACCATCAGCCTCAACCCACACTGTCAGATCCATACACATTATAGCATAATTCTCAACCTCTTTTGCGACCATAATTACCAGCTCAACTGAACCTGAATCCTAATAACAGACCAAACCAGATGGTACATATTATCGAAAATCCAGACTATGAGATTGAGTAGAAAGAATGTAATGAGATCATATTGAGGTCAGGGCGTGTCATCACCCCTAAGGAAAATGGGGACCAACCTTTAATTGAAAATGTAACTCCACTTGTACATATTCCACCACCTGTAAATAATACTGAACCAAAGCAAGGGGAAGAAATAGATCAGCATGATGACCCTGAAAAACTTATAGTCACTTCTCCTCCGTTCCCTGAAAGACTAACGATACCTAAATCGATCACCTACCCTGATTTCGATCTTGTAGGGGAACCAAAAAAATTATGTATTAAGATCCCTCTCCTCCAAGCCATTCAAGACATTCCATCTATGCCAAAACAATCAAAGAATTGTGTGTAAGGAAGCCTATGAGGAAGGTAAAAACCTCACCCACTATCCATGTTGTAGGAACCCTATCTGATTTACTCTTGGGAGAGGAAACTCAAATAAAGTACAAAGATCTTGGAAACCCCATAGTAACAATTCAGATATATGGCTGCTCTTTTCCAAATACACTAGTTGATCTAGGAGCCGTCATTAACATATTAACAACAAAACCTGTCAAGCACTTGGTATTAGAGCCCTGGAACCAACCACCACTTTATTAGAACTTGATGACCGATCGGTGATAAGACCATATGGGACTTTACAATATATCACAGTTTCTGTTGACTCATGGGAATATCCAATAGATTTCCTCGTTATAAACTGAAGGAGTAGGTTGGATGGGCATCCTTTGAGTCTAGGCCAACCTTGGCTGGTATCAGTTGATGCATATATTGGCTGCCGAGAAGGCAACATGACTATTACAAGGGGGGATGTTATAAAAAATCTGGTGCTATATCTTCCTTCCAAGCCAAGTTTTCCCATTATAAAACATGTAAGTAACCACCAACGTACCTGGAAGAGAGAATTCGTTCACCACTCACAGTAGCAGAGGCACTAGAATTTAAAGATCAAACTGAAGATGATGTTATCAATAATTTCATAAATCAGCCAGCTAATGTGAGTAATGTACTGTGTCAAATGTTGAAAGCAATCCTTGGTAACGAAGCCATGGAAGATCCCCTGAAGGATACAAATGACCAGCATATTTAGATGAGTGTTTTTCATAATAGCAAACTCGTTGAGATTGAGCCTGGAAGATTTCCAAATATCAATGACAATCTGGATAATGAACAACAGCAGAAGCTTATCTAGGTCTTATAGAAAAATAAAGGGGCTTTTGCCTGGGAATATCTTGATATGAAATGGATAAACCCACAGCTATGTACACACCACATCTATACAGAGAAGGACACTCAACCGATCCAGCAGCCTCAACGGAGGTTGAACCCACACCTCAAGGACATCATGAAAGAGGAATTATAGAAGCTGTTGGATGTAAATTTTATTTATCCTATCTCAGACAGTAAATGGGTCTCTCCATTGGTCGTCGTCCCTAAGAAAAATGGGAAGTGGCATATTTGTGTAGACTATCAGGAGTTGAACAAGGCAACACAAAAGGATCACTTCCCCCTCCCATTCATTGATGAGGTCCTCGATACGTTGGTAGGGAAGTAGTTCTTCTCCTTTTTAGACAGGATCAATGGCTACAATCAAATTCAAATTGCCCCTGAAAACCAGGATAACACAACCTTCACCTGTCCTTGGGTCACATTTGCATACATGGTATTGTCATTTGGCTTGTGTAATGCCCCAACCACATTGTAGAGAGCTATACTTAGCATCTTTTCCGATCTAATAAATGAAGGACTGGAGGTATATATGGATGACTTTACTCCATATGGGGATCACTTCGATCCAGCATTACAAACACTAGAAAAGGTCTTAAAACGATGCATTGATATCAAGCTATGTTTAAAAAATGTCAAGTGCCACAAGATGATGACCAAGGGCATGATCTTGGTACATTACATCTCCGCAGCAGGAATACAGGTAGAGCCAGCAAAAATATAGCTAATTATTTTACTGCCTACCCCCTTCACTCAAACAAAGGTACATAGATTCCTAGGATATGCAGGTTATTATCGTAGGTTTATTAAAAAAAATCATAGATTGTGGCACCCTTATATGCTCTAACTGGAAATGTTGAATTCAGTTGGTCTAACAAGTGTGGCACAGCTTTTGCAAGTTTAAAGAAACTAGTCTCAACATCACTGGTATTATGTGGACCAAACTAGGAGCTGCCTTTCCACATCTCCATAGACACATCAGATGTAGTTATAGGAATTGTCCTTGGCCAGGAGGAGGAAAAAAAACCTTATGCTATATATTATATTATCAAAAATATCACTTCTGCAGAACTTAATTATACAGTGACAGAAAAAGAATTCTTAGATGTTATTTATGCAATAAGCAACTTTAGACACTATATAACTAGCTACCAAGTTTTTTTGTACACTAATCACTCTTCCATTCGGTATTTAGCTAATAAACCGATCACAAATGGCCGAGTAGCACGGTGGTTATTTCATTTGCAGGAGTTCGACATTACCATTAAAGGCCGTCTGGGGAAGGAAAACCCAGTTGTTGATTTTCTATCTCGAATCCTGAAGGTGAATGATCCACTGGCGATAGATGACCAATTTCCAAATGAGCACCTATTTGTCGTGGCGGTCAAGATGCCATGGTATGCATATGTGGAAAATTATCTGGCAATAGGGAAGCTACCTAAACATTTGACCATAAGAGAAAGAAAATTGATTGTTCAGTGCAGTCTCTTGGATAGACGGATATATTTTTCATATAGTGGTCGACATGTGTATACATAGATGTATCTGCAAGGATGAGATCCATGACATTCTTAAGGACTTCCATGATGAACCCTGGGGGGAAATTTCGTAGATCTAAGGACAGGACATAAGGTATTACAAATGGGCTATTATTGGCCCACTATTTTTAAGGATGCTAAAAAATATTCCCATGCCTGCGATAATTGCCAAAGGATGGGCTAGCCTGGCCAATCTAATGAAATTCCTCTGCAGCC
>APFE030242024.1:0-11691 GCA_000404065.3 Pinus taeda
AAAAGTGCCCTTGAATAGCCTCTTGGTCCTTCTGCACACTATTCGTTGTAATTAAGATTGGTGTATATAACTAAAATGACTTTTCTATATCATATGCAAATGTTGAAGTCAAAGTACTGTTATCTGTGAAAATATAGAAGGGGGATTACACGTATTCAGTTTGTCACCACTACAATACAGGCCCATATGCTTTACAAAGACTCAAGCTAAGGAGCGCTACCACCAAAGGCCTTCTTCATCATCGGGTCAGAAAGGAAATGGAATTATTATATAAATTGCTTATCACATTCACTGCCAACAAATGTGTGATAAACACTTGCGAAGTTTGAAAGAATGTGTTCATAGGTACATTCCCATATGAATGAACCAATGGTCATGGGGTTGGCATACATTATATATAAATATACTGACACCTCAGACAATATACAGGCCACAGTGTTCATTTTTGCACGCCATCGAACCATGCTTGCTCGACCACATATTTCATTCGAAGGCGAAATGTTAGCTGGCATTATTATTTTAAAAATGATGTTGCAATTGAGGGATTTTTGAAAACCATAGCAGTCAACAACTTAAGGAAACAGGTGAGGTACGCGAAAGACGGTAGGAAGCATACCTATTTCTTAGACAGTCACTTGAGTCAATACATTCGAATGGGGCTATAAGTGCACCTCAAGACGCTAGCAATGGAGATTTTGTAGATAGTGACCTACATTCCATTGAACTAAACAGAGATAGTCAATGATAGAATCATTAGAGGTTATAAATGGGGTTATGCATGAGTGATTGTGTAATATGAACTAAAAATGGGTAGGAAGTATTATGAGCAAAAGATCTCATTCTAGTCAGAAATAAAAGGCCAAAGGTCTCATGGGAAGTGGAATTATTTTCTAGGGCAATTAGGGAGTGGATTGGAAGTGTGGGTAGATTTGTTAGTGAGTGGATTGATAATAATATTAGTAAGAAGTCTACTATACAACAATGTTGTTAATGGCTTTGATTTAATATGACAATTACATGTGGTTTGAGGTAAGTCAGTGGGTGTGTTTCATTTGTTCATTGTTTTTTTATATGTTTTTTTATTCATAATTATCTTGGTTTATTAGCGTGCTTAAATAAGCCATTTCATATTCTACAAGTCCTATGAGCATGTAAAATTGTTTGGGGTTAAATTTTTATTCTTGGAATTTAGCCAAAGTTAATCATGTCTAATTGTAACCAAGAAACATTATGATTATTGGTGCATTACGCTGCTTACCTTTTTTATTGGAACATATCTGTGGGATATTTTTGAATGGCTTTATGAGGAGCCAAACTAACTGGAATGGAGAAAGGAAGAAGAATGTTCAACCTTTGTTTCACATTCACATAGCTCATGATAAGACCTTATTTCCAAGAATATCATGAGAAACAACTCCCAAATATGTTGGCACACTGTAGAATAAGCTTACCAAGGAAGTTATCAAGTTAAGGTTGTCAAGCTTCACACATTGAAGCGAGAGTTCTATAATTTGACTATCCAAGACCCTAAAAGTATTAGTGACTATTGTGTTAGATTCAGTCAAAGAGGTACTCAATAAAATGACTATACTTAGAGGAACTTTAATTAATGAAGTTTTAATTAAAAAGGTATTGACATCTTTAACACCTATATGGAATCATGTAGCCATAATCATAGAATAAAGTAAGAATTTGACAAAACTAAAGTTTTATCAATAGGTTTGATCCCTCATGCCTCATGGAGATAGATTGAAAGACACTCTTGAAGCTGTAGATAAAACGATTTCCTCCAAATGACAAATTACTAACAATGAAAATGCAAGCAACAATAGTGCCAAAAGAAATCAAGGCCAAGGTATATGGCAAAACCAAAATCCTTGAAGAGGTAGAGGAAGAGGTGGATCAAGAGGAAGAGGTAGTTTGAGAGGAAGAGGTAGAGGTAGATTTGATAAGAAAAATGTTCAATTTTACTTGACCAATTTGAAAGAGAATGCAAATTAAAAGAATGTAAAAATTCTAACTATGCTCAAGAAAGTAGTGAGTATCCTTGACATCACTTATTTTTATCTTATGCCAAATGCGAAAATACTAGTAAAGATGTTTGGTACCTAGATTTTCCATTCTCTAACCACATATGACACTGAATGAAAAGTTGTTTTCAACAAAAGATGGAAGTTTCAAATCCAAGATCTAGCTTGGTGATGATAAACCATTGGAGGTTGCTTCCAAAGGAGCTATGGAGGCCCAAACAAAAAAGGTATAATTAGTATTCATGACATTTATTATAGTTCACAATTGAAGCATAATTTGTTCAGCATTGGGAAGCTATGTGAGAAAAATTATAAAGTAGTGTTTGAAAATAAGACATGTACTATCTACGATAAGAATAAGGGAATTAGGGTGATGGCTCTATGTTTCCCTTGAGGTTTGATCAACATAAAAGCAACCTTGCAAATATTTCTTATGAGTATTCAAGTTAGTTATGGCATCTCATTGTGGGCATTTAAATTTTCACACTTTGAAGTTTCTAACCTCCCATGCATTAGTTTATGGTTTGCCCAAGGTAGAGGAGCACAAGGAGGTTTGTGAAGTATGTGATAAAGGCAAGCATGCAAGGGAAAAGTTTCCAAAGGGCACTTACATGGAGGACTCATCTCCCACTTCATCTCAGTCATTCACACATATGTGGTCCTACACAAACTAAGAGTTTGGGTAAGTGAGCATATTTCATCACTTTTATTGATGATCACTTAGAAAATTGTTGGGTATATTTTTTTAAGGCCAAAAGAGAAGCCTTCAATATATTCAAGAAGTTAAAAGACCTCATAGAAAATGAGCAAGGGTGTAAGATCAAATGTTTGCTTGATCATGGCGGGGAATTATGCTCAAAATCTTTCGAGAGTTTTTGTGATATGAAGGGAATCACGAGGCAAGCATACTATGGCATACACACCCCAACAGAATGGAACAACTCAAAGGAAGAATCATAGTGTGGTTGAAATGGCAAGGCACATGTTACAAACTAAGGAATTGAGAGATTCTTATTGGGGATATGTAGTTGCTACAACAGTGTACATCGTCAACAATAGCCCCACTAGTGCACTCGAAAACACAACTCCTAATGAAGCTTGGTATCGAAAAAGGCCTAATTTTAATCATTTCAAATTTTTTAGTTGGTTGGATTATGTATATGTACCCTATCAAAATAGAAAAAAGTTAGATGAAAATAGTGAGTTATGTATTTTTATTGGGTATAGTGAGACAAGCAATGCTTATAGATTGTAAAATCGTCTCACTAACAAGCTAATTGTCTCAAGAGATGTAAATTTTTATGAAGGGGGAGTTTATGGTCATCAAAAAGGACAAAATATGTTTTGAATGATGCTATACTTGTTGATATTGATCATGAGCAACCAACTAATGCTTCTGTATTTAGTGGTTTAACTCCACCAAGGATCCCTTCACGAATTTCTTCAGTATCAAGTTCAAGTCAAACTTCTTCTCCAAGTTCTACAAGGAAGCTAATAAGATTGAGTGATATCTATGACACGAGTGCAAATCAAGCACATGAAGAAAGCCCAATAAGTGAGATAGTCAATTTCGCTTTATTAGCCAACGTTGGTTTTGAACCAAGATGTTTTGAATATGCATGTAATAATGAGGTTTGGGTGCAAGCCATGCAAGAATATATGGATTCCATTCACATGAATGACACTTGGGAGTTGACAAAACTTCCACATGATAAGACAATGATTCACACCAAATGGGTTTACAAGACGAAGTTTAACACCAATGGGAGTGTTGAAAGACATAAGGCAAGATTACTTGCTAAGTGATTCACAAATAAGTGTGGAATTGATTATGAAGAGACATTTGTATGATTAGCAAGACAAGAGACAATTATAATTTTAATTTTGTTAGTAGCTCAGAAAAAGCGGAGCGTACATCATATGGACGTGAATCGTGCCTTGTTGAATGGATACTTAGAAGAGGAAGTATATGTGGAGCAGTGACAACATTTTGAAGTGGAAGGAAAAGAGAATAATGTCTATGACTTGAAGAAGGCTTTGTATAGTCTCAAGCAATCACCAAGAACATGTTATGCTAGGATTGATGGATACTTTCACAAAAATGGCTTAGAGAGAAGTAAGAGTGACCTTACCCTTTACTACAAACAATAAGGTATTGAAATTCTAAACATAATTTTGCATGTTGATGATGTATTGTATATGGGTAATAGTTCTAAGATGAATGATAAATTCAAAGTTGCTATGATGAATGAATTTGACATGAAATATCTAGGCCTCATGAAATATTTTCTAGGAATGGAAGTTTATCAAAGTAAGGATGACATTTTGATTTGTGAGAAAACTTACGCATGCGATATGATAAACAAATTTGATATGATTTATTGTAATCCATCCCCTACTCCAAGGCTCATGGAGTTGGGTTATGTATAGATGATGATGTTGATTTAGTTGATGAGACGACTTACATAAGTATTGTGGGGAGCTTGATATTTCTAACCGACACAAGACCTAATATTACATATTGACTTTCACTTGTTTCAAGTTATATGAAAAATCCATCTGAGATACTTATGAAGGAATCCAAGAGGATTTTAAGTAATGTGAAGGGCACTCTAAATTTTGGTATTCATTTTTTTCTTTTGGTCCGTAAAAGATAATTCTTTTAAGGTAAAATATGGTACAAAAAGACAATACTGCCAAGAGAGCCAAAAAAAGGCAATCTACCAAGAGAACCAGAAAAAGGCAGCCGGAAAGGATAACCTATCCACCTCGGCCCCTAGAAGAGAAAGAAGAGTAGAGAGCTGATCAAGAAGAAACAAGAGGAACAGAGAAGAAAGAGCTGAGCGGAAGATTCTAACCATCATGGGTGGAATCAGCTAATCGACACTTTTTCCCTTTCTTTTTGCCAACTTTGACCCATTCGGGAGAGCCCTACTGGATTGGCAAGATTTGCAAGCTGGGCTGCGTAGACGGAGAAGTATCCTCGTCTGAATCCGAAGGAGAGGATTCATGATTCCTTTTCTGTAAGTTTTTCTGGATGGACAAGTCCACATGCTCAGCCGAGGGCGGATCCTGTGCCAGATTTGCATCCATGTCGTCCGCAGTCTCCTCGTCATCATCCGTGCTGAAGTCAAAATCATCCATGGGGGGTGGGGTATGAGGCTTCCAACTCTTGGCTTTCTGCTTCGGATTGGCTTTCTTCTTGTGGATCGGCTCCGCGGGAGAGGACTTTTGAAGGTGCCCTGTGTTGTGGCAGTTTCGGCAGCGAAAGGCTGTGTTCTCAGAATCCAGGGCTTGAGTCCAATGAAAGTCTCCAATTTTAAGGTTGATCTGGTCAGGGAGACCTTTACTCACATCTATTTCTGCACAAATTCTGGCAAATGTATAGATGCCCTTTTCCCCTCTTGAGATATCTGTGTCTAGGTAGCTGCCTAGAGCATTACCAATCCCTTGGAAAACAGCAAAATGCCATAGATGCGCCGGGAGGTTAGGGATTCTGACCCAGATGGGGAGCTTGGTGATGGCTGCCATGGCTGGATGGAAATCTGGGAACCAGGGGGTGAGAAATAAGCCAGCTGAGCCCCAGAACCATGGACCTGCAGCTAGAGCTTTATGATAGTATTCATCGAAGGCAAACACTACTATGAAGAAGCCCTTTGAGCACAGAAGAACCTTGCAATTGTTGGTCCAGTTGGAGTGGATCCATTGGTAGAGGTCTGCTGTGCGAGGCCACAACCCATTGAATCTACAAATAATGGCATGCTCAGAAAACTTTTCAGCTTGCTCATCCAGTGATGGATGCTTTATTTCAATGGAGGGGGTTTCGTCCAGTTTGTCCACCAAAAAAGGTTTAGGAGCCTGAACAGGTGGAGCATTCTTTTCAGGCTTCTGAGCATGGACTGCATCTTTGTAAGAGAAAGCCTTAGCTGAGGATGAAGCTCCAGCAACTCCTCCTCTCAAACGAAGGGTTAAAATTATGGTGGCATCTCTTTTAATGCTGTAAGAAGAAAGGGGAAAAAGATCCTCAAGTTGTTTACCTACATGGATAAGCCATTGAGCCGCAGAGGGAATCCCCAGTTTGATTTGCAGCGCATGCTTGAGATCCTGCACTAGATCCGTTAGGTTCACCCATTGCAGCAACGTTTTCCCAGTAGTGAGCTTCATTTGTATCTGGAACGAAGGAGAGAAGTCCGAGTTCCTCTGTCCCCTGCAGATCTGAGCGGTGAGGGGGCTTGTTTTTGAAATTTTGTCAAGATAGTCCTCCCAAAATAGCCTCCAGATGCTCATTCGAGGCGGATCCAGGAAGCTAAGGGGGATCTAAAAGAGTAATGCATGAGATCTGCGATTCTTGTGCGGCGGAGGAGGTATCAATGGCGACGAACTGCTTATCCGCGAAAGTGATTTCTTCCGCAGAGCCCTCGCCGTAGGAGAAGCAGAAAAAAATTCTGCTGGAGCAGTCTTAGCGAAAACGTCAGCCTTCTTAAGGTGGCTGCAGAGACGCAAGGAGAAATCAGAGGGTGGAAGACTGGCTGCCTGAAAGCCTACCTCGAGGTGAAAAAGAGCTGGGAGATCTGTTGCTTTCAAATGAGGAAGCGTCAGATCAATGGAAAATCGTATTACTGTCCATCCAAGGCTTAAGATCGCGGCTTCATCCGCTTCAGGAACCCTCGTAGACTAGAAGGCGACCGCCGAGAGGGAGACGGCAGAGCAGGAGCTAGAGTTCCATTTCGCCATCGTTTTTTCCAAGCCCAAGTCTTCAAAAGGTAGTGGGCTTGGCCCGGTTTAGACTAACTACTCGCACGACGAGCTACGACCTTGCTCGGGATCGAACACAAGATCTGTCCGTCATGATGAGGCCGACTTTACCACTACGCCGCCTCCACGACCTTAAATTTTGGTATTCATTACTACTCTTCTCAAAGTTCAATATTATTGGATTTAGTTATTCAGATTCGAGAGGTAGTATTGATGACCATAAGTCCACATCTGGAAATTGTTTCTCTTTTGGTTTTGGTTTGATTACCTGGAGCTAAAAAAAACAAAGCATTTTTGCCCTCTCATCCACATAATCTGAGTATGTTGCAGTTACCTCAGCATGTAAAAAAGCTCTTTGGCTCATAATTTTTTTTGGAAGATACTCGAGAAAAGAAAATTCAACCTACACGGATTTATTGTGATAATGTAAGTGGAATCAAGTTATAAAATAACCTCGTTCATCACAATAGGACAAAGAATTTTGACATGAAATATCACTTCATTCGAGATTTGGTCCACATGAAGGATATTGAATTGGAGCACATGAATACTGAGGATCACCTAGAGGATATATTCACCAAAGGAGGTACAAAAGCTATGTTTTTGGCACTACGAGATAAGATAGTAAACCCTCATAAAGCATTAATGGGGAGTTTTCGTGATAATGCTTAATCATGTCATGTAATTTTTGACAAATAAGTTTGCAAATTTTGTGTTCTCTCTGCAAAATTAGGGTAGCATATTATTACGGTGGTTAAGGCATTGAGTGTGTTTTATTTGTTCATTGTTTTTTTTATATGTTTTTTTCTTCATAATTATCTTGGTTTATGAGCTTGCTTAAAGAAGAAATTTCATATTCTATAAGTTGGAGCTTATGATCAAGTAATTACTCCAACAAGTTCAATAGATTTGGACATAAGACTTAGAGAATCGAGCTATAGTCTAATAACATCAAGAGAGTAGTTCAAGGTCTCAAACTGTGTATGGAGCGTCGAGGCGAAACATTCCTCAATTACGTCCTTGGTAACAACATTACGGGTAGAATTAAACCATAATAGAGCTGAGGTTCAAGAGTTGATGCACGAACATAAAGCTAATCATCACCAAATCAATAGCTTGATGAAAATATTTATAGACAGGAAGATAATGTGGAAAAGCAAGGATACTTGAAATAAGCTACTCAGTAATTCAACCACCAAAGAGATGAACTCTTTGATTTGAATTTACAATGGATAGTTTTACCCATTCTTAGTCTTCAATATATGGGGCTTTAAAAGTGGAATGTACAAGTTATGGCAAGCTAAAAGTTCTTGTTCAATATCCTCGAGAGTCATTTGCCGAGTTGTACAAAGTTGAAAATGAGTAGTAATTGTTTGAAGTGTTTTTTGAAATATAGTTTCTATCTCATGAAATTTTTCTTTTTATAGAAATATTTATTAAAAATAACTAAGCAAAGGGTAAAAATTGAGAATGTATTAAAAGGGAAGGGAATAAATATATATTTTATTTAAATACAAATCCCTTAAATATATATTCAAGTTTGACATTAAGTTCTTAGCCCCATAAGGTGAAAATTAAAAGAATTATTTGAGTAGTTCCCAAATAAATTGAATGAATGAAAACACTTAACATTCATCCAATGGTCAATCGATTAGAATCTAGACCATCTATCACCTTCAAGAGATCTATAGAAGCAAGAAACAACATGGAATGGGGATTTCGTCTTTTGCATACCTACATGTTGCTCATTTATGAGTGAGGGCGTGACCAAGAGTGTTGTGGGATAAACTCCCCTAGGGTCTTGGGTGAATACCCTAGGAGACTGAAGATTATCTATGCAAAGAAACACACATTCCACGCAATCATAATGCTACTATAAGCAAACTCTACGATAGGGGGCATACTTGAGGTCCTACGTTTGAGAAGAGCCTCTAAGGGTCCAAACCCTTCTTTGAGTTCCTTTGGTCCTTTGACCTGCAAAACCAACAATTCAAGAGAGTGTAGCAATATATGGACTAAACGTCATAAAGAAACCAAATTCATATTATAAGGAAAGGTAGTTAGTTATCCAATTAAACAACCAATCACATATGAATCATAACATGAATATCATAACATGAAGGAGATATATATCAGGAACAAAGACATGTGTTTCTTTTATTATAGACAAAGAAAGTACAGAAGAGGAACAATTTCACTTGAGTCGTCCTTTCGTAGGCTCCAAGCGGAACTGTCTCCCGGATTCGTCCAGTCTCAAGCCTTTAACAAAATCCTTCCATGACTTACTCCATGATCTCTCAAGTAGTATGAAATCATCAACACACACAAGGAAAGAAGGGTTTCTTATAGAATGGGGGAAGTGTAGGAGGCACAAGGATCTTCACACCTAGTCAAGGAAATCTCAACATAATAATCTTTCTCTCTCTTCTCTCCTCCCCTTGGCCTTCCCATAGAAGCCCTTTTATATTTCTTCCAAAGTAGTTTTTTAGTTGGGAATCGTTGGGAACAGTTGAGCCACGGGCACTAACAGGTGATCAACAGGTAAAACCTGTGATCTCCGCCCGAAATTAAGGAGATTTTTATTTTTTAAGTGTTTTTATACATATACGCGGGTTGGGTATACACAGACCCGGATATACACGTGTTTAGCTCAGGGCAATGTCACGTGTTTAGTGAGATTTGGAGCTATAACAGATGTCCCCTCATATATGAGGTCAGAAGGGGTACATGATGGGCCGAAATGTATTAAACAAGTTCATGGAAAGGAAATTTGTCGAAGACTGAGAAGGGTTGCACCAGAATTCAGCCTGCCAAGCCATAAAAGGAGATCAGAAAGAAACATTGTCTGAGGCACGCATACCCACGCTCAGAGAAAATACAACATGTCTGCATATCAAGTACAAGCGGATCCACCAAGTAGACAAGTATAAATGACTAAAAAATACATAATGGATCATCTGATCATGATCGAACAAGTACATGTCTGAAAGTCACATATAAGAATGTCAATGATGCTGAAAGATGAAGCGAATCACTGATATCAAAGACTGATCCCGAAAAATTACCAACTGAACATGATGGAATAAGATGGTACTACACTGCAAACTTAGGTGCTAGCATATAAAATGTCGCCATGAATGACTGCAACATATAAGGTGAAGTGGTATCTACTAGCAGCAACAAGAGCAATTGTCAACTGAACCAACGAATGCTAATACAACCTGAGGTCTTCACCGACCACCGTGGTACATTTCTACAACATGGGAATAAATGATCTGAAGTCGACCATGTGAGAAATCATTTGATTACCGGTCACTGATGTATACCGTTAACAAACGTGAGACTACTCATCGATAATGATAATGAGCATCAAGGTACCCAGTACAATCCAACAAGTGTGAATAAATGAGCTAGAGTCGAACACCTGTAAGAATCTATCGATCAAGAGACAATGATGGTTTCCCACTCTCAATAGTGAAGGATCTGCCACTAATGACTGCAAACCCCAAGGTACTGCCAAACGAACTCTAGATCTCTGCCCTAGAGCAATGAGTAAAAGTTGATAGGGAAAAATCCGCTAGAAGGAAGACATTAAGGCATCCTCCATCAATCTAGCACAAGTGTAACCCATTGGTCAATAATGTGGAAGGAATCGTATGAAAAAGATGTAGTAACCCAACCTAAGTATGTTTCTAGCATACACAAGATGTGGCTAGTGCATGGCAGAAACCCTCTGAACCAACCAATAATGAAAGCCGGCAGAGAGGCAAGGCATCCACCAGTAGGGCCAAATGGAAACCAAGGTACTGCAAGAATCCCAATGTGTGATAATGTAAGTTGATGTCGAACACAAGGGAAACCACTCAGTCAAATACCCATGATACTGATTGATTCTGAGCATAAGGTGACCTATCAATAATGAAAATAGGGCTAGGGTGCAGCTTTAGGCCTGTTCTCAGAGCAAGATGTCGTCGTCGATAAGGACAAGACCCGCGAGCAAGAAGTCAATGGAGACCTTCTCAAACTGGCACGAGTAAAGGACCAATATAACTGATGTGATGATATACATAGTACTGACAACCAGGGATAGCTAACTCAAAAATAAGTCAAGAGACACCGCAGAGAGGTCGACTCAGGATAACTTCCCTTGAACAAAAGCATGACTCAATGTGAATATGTCGCAGCATATGATGACTCTGTATAAGCTCGTTGTGGAGGAGGCACAAACGAACCCTCCATATGATTGGAAGAGATAACCAATCGGGGGAGAACTGACTCAATAACAAGCTTAAGGCATACCTAGGTCAAACTAAATCCCACCCAAGTGGAGGAGACTTTGTTTCGAGTGCTTAGTTCAAGGGTTACACGAATGACTCTAGCTGCCAACAATAAATGGAAATACTGTCCCGTTCCTGCTCTTTTTTTTGAAATATATAATTTTTTTGGTATTTTTCTTTAAAGCTGGAAAAAGAATAAAATAATGCTATAGTACAGTGGAAAGAACGAGTGTCAGCGAAGCAGATGATCTATTTCCTGGGATTGGAACATTCCTATGCTCAATGTAGGGAGGCAAAAACTGGCCAGAGGCACTCAAAGGTGTGTTCCTTCCATAGGTCAAGGTGTGTCAAGCTGCAGAGGTCAAAGGTATGCAAGTTTGATTTTGCAGTCATCATGGTCAAAAGTTGGCTTAAACACGAGTCCAAGTGAACCCGACTTAAGGCCAAAAGGTGCAGATAGTCAAAATGTAATGCAGTAGTACAACTCAACACAAAGGAGCCTCTAGGGTATAAGGCCAGAACAAAATGAAGAAGCAAAGAAGAATGAGTCTTCATCGTATAAGTCATGGCGGGACTATAGAGGACTCCTGAGCCTACTCAAACCGGAGCAGCATGGGCAACAAATGTCA
>APFE030242032.1:0-17234 GCA_000404065.3 Pinus taeda
ATTGTAACATTCAAATCATCATATATCATCTTATACAATTTTATGTATTAATAAATTATTATTATTAAATACCTGTGTGTATTTTTACATTCAAGTCTTCAAGCTATCAGTCTTCGTGCTTCAGCCTAAGTTTTTATGCTACATCGGAGAATGGGTATTTGTTAAACTTCAGCCTTACAAGCAATTATCCCTAAAGAAAAAACGAAAAAAAAACAAATTGGCGCCAAAGTTTTATGGACCATATCAGATTAACAAATAGATCATCCAGGTAGCATATAGCTTAAGCCTTCCAGATAATAGTTGATTTCACAATGCTTTCCATGTATCTTGTCTTAAAAAGGCGTTGGACAAACATCAATTAGCATAGAAAACACTTTCGATATTAGATGATGAAGGCAAGTTCATCTTAGAACCAAAAGGAATTGTTACCACAAGGGAAAAGAAGTTACGATCTCGAGTAATTAAAGAATACATGATCAAGTGGAAGAAGTTACCAAATGAAGACGCTTCTTGGGAGACAAAAGCATTTCGTTAACAACACCCATCGAAAAGAATGCTTTGAGGACAAAGCATTCTTTTGAGAGGGAGGCACTGTTATGTATAAAATTATTCTATTAACTGAATTAACTCTATATTTAGATTAAGGGGGACAATCAAAGATCATGCCCGCTCATGTAATGGCTCTTGGGCTATATTTAAGCCTGAGCCCTCATTCATTGTATCATCCTTCAATTTATTAATAAAATATATATGCATTTCTGTTTATTGTTGAGTCTGGTTACTCTAGCCTCTAACACCATTCTTCCTAATTCTGGCCAATATACTTGACACAAGAAGAATGCATGTCCTCAATCAGACCATTTTCCCTAATTCTGGTCAACGTACGTGGCACAGGTAGAATGTCAATCCACAATGCTATCTTATCAACACTCCCTCTCAATGAGAGAGAAATTCTCAACAAGTCCAAGATTGTCCTTGAAGTATATATAAACTTCACTCGAGGACAAAGCTTGCTAACAATCTGCTATATTGTAGAGTAATACTGAAGCCACCCTGCTTCTTTCTGTACCATGTCTCAGTACTGTATCTCTCGGTGCTTTGACCTATCATCATGGTTGTCACCTGCACTTGATCAAGACTATCCTATAAGTAGCCTCTAAAGCCATACTGCTTCTCAACTTGCTAATCCAACTGCAATATATGTGGCTATTGCAATACTGAGTGCGATAGATGTTTTCTCATCCTCATAGTCATAACAGAGTCCAAATTGAAGCAATATCCTGATGAACTCTTCCATATTTAGCACTCTCTACCCAATTTGAATTTGCAATTGTACTTCATTGTTCAAAACATAACTGGCATTTCCATGACCAACTGTAGCATGTTGATACCTCAACCCATGTTGAGCAACATGCCTTGGCTCATAATGATCAACTTCCTTTCATTGGGCCCATCAACACAATTGTTTTCCTGTCACCCTCTCTCCGGGTGCTCCCTCTCACACTAAAATACATCCAACTATAGTAATTTAGGTTACTCCTCTGCCATTGTTGCTTTCTAGCATATCAACTGATAGTCCATCTTCTCAAATTTAGAGATCAACTCCCTCTGAAGGTAAAACAATACTTTCTGACTGCTCCCTCTGTCACTTCAGCCCTTTTGCTTTCGTCAGACACAAAACATATATCATCAATCTTTATCCATTAATCCAAGCCCAAGCTTAATGTGTCTGCTTGTGATTGTGCAAAGCCTTCTTCAATTATGAGACTTTTTCTCATGCACTTCAAAGTCCTAAGGTGGCTTTTTGTACACTTGTTCCTCAATTACTTCATTGAGAGAAACGATTTTTGCATTCACCTGGTGTAATTTCAAAGCAATGATAATAGTTCTAACATAAGTGTACTCTCAATTGCCTCCCTCTTTCTGGGAGAACCTTCTATTCAACTCTCGCTTTGTACTTGTCTATGTTGCCATCTATTGCACGCATACTTTAAACATGTTGATCTACTAGTTTCTTTGGAGCTTGGATTTCATCTAGCACAATATCTCTCAACTCAACTCATGATTCAGGGAAAGTCCTCTTATCACATGCTTTGCTTCATTCTTCTATTTCTTCTATTTGCTGCCAAAAACCTTGGCAACCTTCACCATGTACCTGCAATTCTCACTAGGAGGCCATGGAAGAACAATTATAAGCAAGCAAAGGATATATAGTCAAGAGACTAATAAATAGTAAAAACAATGTTAAATTGGCAACTAGGGCCAAACTCCATATGGGTCAGCTTATTTATGGCAGTTGATATTTTTATTGGATCCCTCTCGTCGAGAGGTGTAGGATTGATCCAAAGATCATCCGATTCCGATAAGTATTTATGGAGATATGAATTTATTTTGTTTATGTAATTATTATCAAGCCGACCAGTACTTATGTAGGCTCTAGAAGCCCAACCGACGTGACTATTCATCTTCCACGTTTTAGTATAAATATAAGAGGATTGGATGTCATTTGGAGATAATTCTTGAGTGATCTCCTCCTCTCCACGTCTTGGGTTTTTGGAGAAGGAATGAGTCACCAAGAGTGATACGTTGGCCTTATGATGATGCCCTAACCGCAGGAGCCGCAGTAGTCACAGTGAGCCGCAGGAGCCGCAGTAACCGCAGGAGCCGCAGTAGTCACAGTGAGCCGCAGTGAGCCGCAGTGAGCCGCAGTAGCCGCAGTGATCCGCAATCCTGTAGCAGCCTAAACGCAGTCTATACACAGCTAATTCGGAGGCCCTAATACGCTGCCTGTAGCAGCCTAAATGCAGTCTATACACAGCTAATTCGGAGGCCCTAATACGCTGCCTGTAGCAGCCTAAACGCAGTCTATACACAGCTAATTCGGAGGCCCTAATACGTTGCCTGTAGCAGCCTAAACGCAGTCTATACACAGCTAATTCGAAGGCCCTAATACGCTGCCTGTAGCAGCCTAAACGCAGTCTACTCACAGCATATATATATACATAGATATATGCACAGCTTGAAGCACTTGTACACTGTTCACGCTGGAATGAAGACGCAGTCCACCCTTGGTATGACAGTCTTCGTATTACATGGATAAGATATGACTATATGCTGTTGTGGTATGCCTGTAGAATACCTGGTATAAGGATGACCATATCATGGATCCATTCTATAGATCTCATGCCTATTTATAAGGAAAAGCTGTACCCAACCTACTACAATCTAATAATCATTGTTGCAGTAATGATAAGGATATCAGAGATGGTCATCATGCTGTAGACCTCATTGGAGACCTTGTTGATATAATGAAATGACTGTCATAATAGAAATCTCTGCATATCAATGAGAGCAGTAAACCAGTCATTGAGTACACATTAGATGGGTGCAGATCCAAGATGTTGAGATCAACTGAGTGATATTTGGGTACAGCGTAACATGATGAATGGGCAGCATGAACAGCATGATGTATAACAACATGATGATGTAGATCATGTGTTGAAGCATGATAAAATCATGGCCAGTATGATGACTATCATGATTGGTACAGCGTGGTGCAGTACACTGTAAAGTACAGCAAATGGACGAGATGGAGAATCAGTTGAAGCAGAATGTCTTCAACTGATCTCATCATTGACTGCTGTTGTAACTGTACTCTCTCTCTCTTTCTCTGCTGAACTTTGAAGATAAAAGAAGATTTGATCAAAGGGTTTCCCCACACATTGTGGGGTTTGTCCCTGGCTCGCGCCATATCTTGTGTCCTCTTGTCTTGGCTTGTCTTCTGCGTATTGTATTTATGTTCTATCTGCAGTTTATCGTAATGCTGATGTGATTGCTAACAGTGAAAATTTAAATAAATTGCTCAAGCATAGAACATACCTAAAATTAACAAACAACGATAACAATAATCAAAGAAGAGATATAAAATACTTATCTTTTGAGGATTATAGGGAAATGTCTGCTACTTATTGATCTTAGCTTCCCAACATCTATTTTGCAACTTAATCATCCTCGTCCTTATCATTAGCATGATGTCATTCCCTCCTTGCTAGGGTTAGCGTTTCTTCTTTCAATAGAAATGTCAACCTCCAATACTTGAGATCTAGTTCTAGGGTTTTTCTTCCTTTTATGGAAAATGTCTAGCTAGGGTTCTATCTTCAAACCCTAGGTTTTCATTGAGATTAATCTAGGGTCTACAAACCCTAACCTTTTAGAACTCCTTTTGAAAGATTAACAATATTTGTAATGTGCCAATTTTCCTTTCCATATCTCGCCAAACAATCATGGATATACTAGACTTATTAAGGATCTCAATAAATGTGAGATATCTTTCTAAGGAGAGCATACTACTTTGCAAATGTATCTTCAATTGATCATTTAGTTTTGACTTCTTCAACCTAAGAGTTTATTAAGTTCTGCAAATGACTCATCTTTTGGGTTTATCAAAATTGAAAAGAGAACTCGACCTCTTTGTCATATTGAAAGCATGCTAGTGACAATAATCTTTTATCTTGAGCTGCAAAGAATAAGTTTTTGGATTATGTGCCCATAAAATATCTTATGCAACGCATCTTTCCTAGAGTCCTGCTCCTAAACATATTCAGAAATACAAAGCAATACATAGGACTTTAAGACTTATATATATATAATTATATATATATATATATATACCACTTCAGATTGTTAAATACTCTTGGCACATGTACAGGAATTTCGCATGGTTCATTCCTTATGTTTGTGCAATTACCCAATATATATAATCTGAGAGAAGACTTTCTTCAAGCCTTGTTACACTGACATTGCACCATGTGTTATTCAATGTAGTTATACTTATCAGTGTGCAACATATCACTACTTATCACTATGCAACATGTCATTGAGTATATAACATCGTAGACTTGCATCTTCAGTGCTTTGTTGAACTCATAAATGTTGGAGGTATTTGTCATTGATGTCAAAGGGTGAATGGGCCAGTAATTTCTTGACGATTTGCATGCACGTTTTAGCGAATTTGATTACAAGGACCTCCTAGAGTGATAGTCCTTGTCATACCATTTCGTTTGATAGATGGCACATTTTGTGGGGCCTTCTGGTTGGAAAGATATTGATTTTTAAAAATTGATGCCCCAATCAATGCTTTTCGCATTAGCACATTTACCCCAAGGGTTTTTGGCCCTAACATTCATTTCTACCCTAAAAGGAAGGTCAAAATTCATAAATTAAGAAGCCTAAATTCACCGGTTCAGATCTGCCTTGAAAGGAGATTACAAGAAAGAAAAAATTGATTTTTAAGTGTCCTCCTTGTATAGGTCGGCTTGATAAAAGTTCAGGTTGGCTCCAAGAACAATCATGTCCATTTAGAAGTCGACCGAATTTGTGTGACGAAACTAGTATAAATACATGAGCTCTCTCCCCAATTGACCTACAACTTGTCTTAGGAAGTAAGAGACAGGTTAGGGTCTTTAGAAGGAGACTTAGTGGTTCATACCTCATGAACTTTAAAAGAAGTTGGAGGTGAAAGTATTTTGTTTTTGGTTTTTATGACTCTTGGGATATGGTTTTGGTGATTTTTGATCTGCATTTGAAAGTCTATCATTGGAGTTGAACTTGGTCACTTTGTTGCACTAATCACAAGAGTAGATCTTAGTTTGTTATTGGAGGAATTTTGGCTTCGTTACAACTCTAATTTTGGTCTCTTGAGGACAGGCCTTGGTCCCTGCATCTCGACCCTTTTAGACTCGGCCTTGTAATTCACATATGAAATTTTCATCCCTTTACATGATACTTGGCCTTGCAATTCACATCCGAAATCTTCAACGCTATACCTCAGACATAACCTTGCAACTAGGCCTATCCACCTGAGATTCTCGGTCTTGTACCTTAGGTTATTGCAGATATGCCTAAAGCTATATTGAAGCTGTTTTGGTCAATCTTGAAGACCATTTTTAAAGCTAAGTTTGAGAGTTGTTCTAGAAGATTGTTGTAGACATCCTTGGAGTTGGTTTTTGATATGTTTTGAGGAATTCTTGAGGAGCAGTCTTGAAGTCTTCTTGATCAGACTTTGAAGCATCCTTGAAGAAGTTTCTAAAGTGTCCTTAGAGTGACTCTATAGTAGCCTTTTTGGAAGCATTTCTGAAGACTTCTGGAGAAGCCTTTTTGGAGTACACTTGAAGACACTTTAGAGCAGATTTTGGAAACCCTTTTTGGAGGAGCTTTTAATGTTATGAAAATAATATAAATTATATACATAATAATAATCATAAATGATGACTAAATTAAACAATAATTAGAATAGAAGAGGTTGTCTCTAAGGACATGACCATTCATGAAGGGGCACCTGTGAAAATTTGGATGCCCAAATTCCTACTGCAGCAACTGATTACGTTCCTCCTATTATTTGTTAATTACTAAACCAAATTATTTACTGTTTCCTACAGTAAACATTGAAATAGATACACTGCAACCTTCACCATTTAAATAAAATACAGGAACAAGAAACTGAACAAGAAAGAAATACAACACGTCTACACAGTTATTTGTGGACAAATGTCCCTGGAGAAACCCAATGTGGGAAAACCGGTGCAACAGCTTTGAGGGTTTTATTATTATGCAGTAGTAATTTCTGAATACAATCTCTGGATGCCTTCCCAACAATCTAGTTAGAGAGAATATCACTGGCAGAGAGATAAGTGAGGTTACCTCACACTGTCATTGGAAATCTTGGTTGATCCACAACCACTGAATGAACTGCCCTTGGCTGCCTCTGCGCTGCCTTTGTGCAGTCACTACATCAACCCAGTGTCACACCCTCTGGGTACAATGTCACCACTTCAGCTGATCGATTTGCTGCCCAGGAACTTAGATTTGCACCTCCCGGTCTCACACCTTGGCATTTGGCTTCTGCAATCGATTCCTTCAGCAAATTTTTGGATTCCTTCTTGGCTTCTGGGTTGTCTCTGCATAGCCCTGCATGGCTCTACGTCAGCCTCTCTCGGTGTGCGCTGCCTATGCTGGATCTCTCTCTCTCTCTTTTTTATTGAATATTCTCCGTCCGGGATAGATTTCACTTTGGATACTATCTCTGCCCCTCACTGCTAAAGATCACTATCGAAAATCTCTCCGACAACTACTTTGCTTTAGAAAATCGAACTTCTAATCTCCCCTCTATGTGTTCTCCAAGTGCCGCTCAAGCCTTTTCTTATTTCTTTCTATTGGACAACCAACGACCTAGATTAACTTCTAATCAATGGCTTAGATCATTTCGGCTAGATCCTCGTCTTCTTCTAGAAGTTACACCCATAGTTTAGATTAATACCTATTAATTATTTTAATTTCCCATTAAAAGTAATTAATTTTTTTAATAAAACTGTCTCCGGGTGGAATTTCCCAAAACGATTTCTGGGTATGGGAGAATGCATGTGTCTAAGCCTCCCTGCAAATTTTGAGACTTAGAGCACGTCTGATGCTATCAGAAATCAACATCACCTGCCTAGGCATATGAGCCAGCCTCATTTGTAACAATCTCATATCAATTCTTTCATACATTACTCAATATATATTCTTATCTTGCAATGGATGTCTTATATTCCAGTTATTTTGGACTACTTAACTAGTATACGAATTTTGTTTGTTACATTGGTATTAGAGATATTTGACCCTTTGGTTGCTCAACAACTGCAATTGAAGCTTTTAGCCACAAAAAGTGTATTTGGAGGTTCTCCATTTTGTGGCCAAGCCTTTGCCCATTAGAAAAGAAAGATATACATTATTTCAATATATATTAATATAATAATACTATATATATATATATGAAGAAGTAAAAAAAGCCAGATATTATTTAAAAGGGGAAAATAGTACAAGATAGTATAAATATGAAAAAAGGTGTTCAAATATATATATATATATAAAGAAGGTTGTATAAAAAAGTATATATAGAAAAAACAAAAATAAAAGAGAAAAAAATTGCAATTGTAGTAGTTGCATCTACATCCATACATACCGCATGTGGTTGCATTGACACTAGCCACACGTAGCCAATCTAGCCATCACCACCTGGCCACCCGCAACTATCGTCGTACACCGCTGCTACATTGCACCAAATTCAACCCTATAACCCATTCGTATGAGTCCTTTTGTATAGCCGTCATCCATATAGATTTTGCTTTGATCTGTACAATCTGCAGTCATTCGTACCCTATCTCCAATCCATCTTGGAGCCGCCATTATAATTGTGAATTGCTGCATCCTATACAATCATCGTTTTTTGGTCTGTAGAAACTTCGTTCACCCTTTTTTTCTAATTCATGTACAAATCGACATATATGTCTTAACCGTTGTGAATTTTTCTATACTAAAAAATTAATTGCAATTCTGCCTCATCCATATGAATTGGTGAAATCATCCATACAATATTGTTTGATTCAAGCCACAATACTAGCTGCTTATTTATTTCGGAATACTTGTGATAATTGGGGAATAACATATCGGTCACACCAATAGCCATAACCTTATCAACAAATTTATTAAAGAGGATTAAATATTATTACTAGTGTTGTGAAAATCGCGATTTAATGAAAAAATCACGATTTTTTCGTTTCGCCGATCAAATCACAATTTTTATACGAAAAATCGCCTAATTTTTTTTTTTGACGATTTTTATTGAAAAATTCGCGATTTAAAAAAAAAAATCGTGGTGGGTCGGGGCAGCACGATTTTATAAGTTTTTTTTGGTTTTTCAATTGCTCATTTGAAAGAAACAAATAATTTGTGAGTGGGGCAGCTTAATGATCAAGTCTAGGCCCTAGTATGGATATGCTATTCATGGTAATGTTAAATTCTTAAAATAAAAGTGACATTCTCCTTAATCTTCATTTTCATCCTTTTACTTAAATTTTTAGCATTTTTTTTTTTTGACGAAATCGGGTACTGATATATTATAAAACTTTCAGGAGCAAAGTCCTATTACATAAGTATGGCAAACCAAGGCATTGGATCCAAAACGGGTTCACAGACCCTTGATCCTCATTGCTACATAAACGGTAACTGAAGTAAAAGAGATAACGGCCATATTGCCGAATAAAAGAGCCTGCCAACCAACAAAATTGACAAGTCATAAGTCCTAAGGGTACTGCTGGTTCACTGAGTCATCCGGGAGGGATTCCTTCCTTGCGCTGGCTCTGGTTGAAGCTTCCGCTTGCATACTTTGGGTAAGAGTCCTGATGTGAGCAATAGCTTCTTCGAGATGGGTGCATCTGTCTTTCAGGGCCTCGATCTCAGCTTTTTGTTTTTCCAACTTCTTCCTCTTTGATTTGCTGTCCGCTTGATAGTCATCTTTGAGGTCGTTGAATCTCTTGATGAAACGAGCTATCATGAATGTGTGTGCTTTGCACAGAGTACACTCACTGTTCGTGATAACGTTTTCAAGAGGATTGGTGGGAGGCTCCGGGGCTCCTTGCTGTTCCTGTTGATCTGCCATTTTTCCGAACTGTAAGGGAAGACCAGATAGCTAAAGCTGCAGATGAGAGCGGAGACTGTGTATGAAAATGAAGGAAAAGGAGAGGGCGAACTAAGAGAGGGAGTGATGAATTGAGATGCGTAGGGGATGAAACAGAATGGAGGGGGAGCAACAGAAGATAGAGGGAGTGGAGGAACGAATGAGGGAACACTGAGACAGCACAGCCAGAAACCAGTTAGAGGTTAAAAGAGCCTTATAAATAAAAAAGCCTGCGATTACCACTGATAAGAGGGGAGATCCAAGCTCCTGGAGACCGCGCGCAGCTTCCTGAGGAGTTCTGGACTGAGAGGAGACATGCGCCTGAACCTTCGAATCGCTGAGGAGGTTGATTAAAGAGAGGGTCATGCTGCAATAAATAGGGGAAGGGAGGCAGCTAGAAAGGGAGATCCAGAGCGGGGAGATTCTGATCAAATGATCACTGATAATCCAGAGGGAGATCTTGCTGTGTGCGATGGTGATTTTGGGTTGATGGCTGGCAGGACCAAGCCTGAAGGAGGCGACTGAGATTAGAGGGGTCACGAGATCGGGATTTAGGGAGGTGACATGGTCTGAGGTGGAGGGGAGGATCTGAGAGAGAAGGGACAGATTTACGCAGTCGAGGAGATTTGTCTGATAGAAAGGAGATATGGGGATGTGCAGAGTTCGAGAGGGATGATGACTGAGATGGCTCAGAGTCTGATACGATGGGATGGGATAAGAATCTTTATGGTATTGCTCTGTCATAGAAGGATTCATTTTCCTTAACTTGGCCAACTTGCCTACTCACTGCCTTGTTGGCTTGCTCATCTGCTTCTTTGTTGCTGCTCCTTAGCACATGTTTAAAAGTGGTACCTTCAATGTCTCTTAAGTTATCAATGATCCTAGACTTAATATTGTTCAAGGCAATTTGTTTGAAATCCTTCCCCGAGGTCATAGCTGCTATAATGATAGCTGAATCCCCCATTATGAGCGGATATTGAAGGCCAAGTCTTCTGAGAATGGAGGTTCCTAGAAGGAGGCTATAAGCCTCGGCTTTATTATTGGACATTATGCCCAATCCCCATTCGTAAGTCACCAGAATCTTGCCTTGTTGGTCTTTGATAACTCCCCCAGCACCTGCCTGTCCCGGATTATTTTTTGAGGCACCATCGAATTGGAGGGAGGGCCTCTTTTGGTTTTGAATCCATCCTCTGATTTCTTCATCTGAGCCTCTTAATTTCCAATCAATCTTTTTCTGACCTGTGCTTATTGTTTTGTGGCTCCTTGATTCATAGTTGAATTTGGCTATCCATTCCATTTCCCTTGGGTTCCATGTTTCTTGGTCTGATTGGACTATTCCATTAGCACTGAGAGTTTCAGAGATGAGGGCGATTGATTTTGCAAGGATGCAGGGGATACTAGGCTTCTTGTTGTTGAAGATACATTTGTTTCGGGCAATCCAGATTTGCCAACAAAGGTTTGGAGGAATGCTGTTCCACAATCTTTTGGCCAGGGTTTTGTTTTTCTTGGGGTAGGGATAGCTGTTCCCCCAGTTTTTTTGCAGGAGGGTGATCTAATTGGGCAGTTCTCCTATGAATAAAGGGTTGGTTATAAGCTTCCAACAATTTCGGGCAAAGGTGCATTCAAGGAAGAGATGGTTACTGCTTTCTTTCGCTGCTCTACACAGGCGGCATATTGAGGGGCCTAGGATGCCTTTCTTCCTTAAATTTTCCGCTGTAAGGATTTTGCTTTTCAGAAGGGTCCAGTTAAAAAACTTGATCTTTGGAAGGCATTCAGGGTTCTAGGCTACTTTGTGAAGAGGCCAATTGTTGATGGCTGAGGCGTTTTGGAGGATTTTATACCCTTCTTTGATAGTGTAGCTTCCACCATTGGGGTCCCACACATATTTATCCTCGGACAGTCTGTTGAGTGGAGCTGATCCTGTGAGAGAAAGCTTGAGATCAGCCCACTGATCTCTGAGATTGAAGGGGAGGGGGAGGTGTTTCCAACCCAGCCACCTATTTTGCTCCCATAAGGAAATGTCATAAAGGGACTTTAACTTTTTTGCTTCCATCCACAAATGTAGAGGTCTGAGATTTGGGAGAGCTTCCCTTGCTTCTGTGCCCATTATGCGTTCAGTCCATATGTTAATGCCACTTCCATTGCCCGGAGCTCTTGAAATGTAACCTTTGAGAAGCAGAAGAGTTTCTTTTATAAGTTTCCAAACTGGTGTACACTGTCTGTCAGCAATTGGATCCACTAGAATGTTGGAGTTGGGCCCATTCAAGTATTTTCGCTTGATTGCTTCAGTCCACCATGCGCCTTTTTCACTGAGAATTCTCCAAATTAGCTTAAATCGCATGGCCATATTAGCTAATCTTGGAATTCTGATTCCTATCCCTCCTTTTTCAAATGGTAAGATTACCTGGTCCCATTTAACAAGGCTGAACTTTTTGGAGTCCTGCCTTCCTCCTTGCCACAAGAAGCTTCTGAGAATTAATTCCATGTGTTTATGAATGCTGGCCAGGGCGAGAGTGATGGCAAACTGATATATGGGAAGAGCTGAAAGGATGGATTTTATTAGAGTTGTTCTTCCAGCTAGGTTGAGCCATGACATCCCCCAATTTTGTAGTTTGCCTCTCAGCTTCTCGATTACTTTCACCCAGATTTCGGTTTTGACTGAATCCTTGGCTAAAGGTAATCCCAAGTACATGAAATGACTCCAATTCCTTTGAGCAGGGATGTCCAAGATTATGGAAATTCTCTGAATGATGTGCCTGGGGACGTTCCAGGTATAAATCATGCACTTATTATTGTTGAGCTTTCCTCCAGACACTTGGAGAAAGAGGTCTAATGTTTTCTTAAGCCTTCTTGCCATGAGACTGGAAGCTCCTCCTATTAGGAGGGTGTCATCCGCGAAGAGGGAGTGGTTTATCTCCTTGGTTCCATGCGCTATGCTGATGCCTGTAATTTCTTTTTGCCTGCGCAAATTTTCCAGGTGTATGCTTAGTGTTTCGGCCATAATGATGTAGAGAAATGGGGAGAGAGGGCAGCCTTGTCTCAGCCCCCTCGAGCTTCTGAAAAAATTGCTTGGTCTGCTGTTGATGAGTGGGGCTGTCCAAGGTAAGGATATGCACTCCATGATCCTCCTGATGAAGATGCTGGAGACCCCGAATTTCTCAAGGACCGCCTTAAGGAATTGATGATTGACTCTATCAAACGCATTGGCCATGTCTAGTTTGATAATCATCCCCTTTTCCTTTCTATTGATACTGCTGTGAATTGCCTCTTGGATGAGGATCACGTTGTCCGTGATGTGTCTTTTGGGAACGAAGCCTCCTTGGTTCTCAGAAATGAGGGAGGGGAGGAGCTTTTTAATCCTGTTGGCTAGGATTTTGGTGATGATCTTATAGGAGACATTGCACAGGGAGATTGGCCGGAATCGATCGAAGGATTGAGGATTGGGATCCTTGGGGATAAGGGCTAAATGGGAGGATTTGATGCTGTTCCCCATTTTTCTCTTAGAGAAGAAATTCTTTACCATTCTTACGAAGTCTTTCTTGATGGTTTCCCAATGAGTTCTGTAGAATGCCACTGTGAATCCATCTGGGCCTAGAGCCTTGTCCTGTGCCATACTGAAGATTGACCACTCTATTTCCTCTATTGTGACCCCTTTGTCCAGCTTCTTGTTTTGGTCAGCTGTTATTTTATTTTCAATTGGGCTGAGAAAATCCTCACAATCGATGGGCTGAGGGTCTGCGGTAAGGAGGGCGCTGAAGTGGTTGAACGCAGCCTCTTTAATTTCCTCTTGGTCTCTTAGTTCTCTTCCCTCTATCATTATTCTCTCTATGTGATTCGTTGCACGCCTGAGTTTTAGGCTGTTGTGAAGAAAAGAAGTGTTTTTGTCGCCGGCTTTGAGCCAGAGGCAGCGAGACTTTTGTCTCTGCTCTTCCTCTTCCTTCTTGTTCTGTTTGTACAGGTCCCCGTACATCTCATTCTCTTTGGCCTGGTCTTCTTTTGTATACTGGGTGCGCTCCTTGTCCTGATTCCACTGTTCCAGCTTTGTTTGGAGATCAACTCTTTTTTTAGATTCCTCTGCAGCGTGGTTTCTTGCCCATCGTTTGATGACAGTCTTGAGGGATTTGAGCTTGGTTTCCCATATGAAGTGGGGAGAGCCAATAACTTCTTTTGCCCATTGTTCCTTGACCAAGTTTCGGAATTCCTCTTTGCTGTCCCAGGCCTTATTGTATTTAAAGGGAAGAGGCCCCATGTTTTTTCCTTTGTCTAAAATCAGTGCCACTGGTTTGTGGTCTGAGATATAGCCCAGGATGATTTTGCTTTGTATATTTGAGAATCTGGCCACTGTTCTTTCTTGTACAAGAATTCGGTCGAGTCTCTCCTTTATATTGTTGTTGCCGATTCTTTTGTTGCTCCAAGTGAATCTCCCGTTGTGCGGAGGGATATCCACTAGGTTATGAGTTTGAATTATTGCTTCAAGAGAGTCTCTTGATGGGTCAGCATAGAAGTTTCCTCCCAATTTCTCATCTGCATTCCTTATGAGGTTTAGGTCCCCTCCAAGGAAAATATTCCTTCCCTGAGCTGTCATGAGATCTGATGTTATTGTATCCCAGCAAGAAGCTTTATCCCTGTAATGGTTGGGGGCGTAAATGTTGCAAATGGTATATTCCTCTTTTGTGGCTTTGTCTCGGATGTCTGTTCTTACCCACCAGCTGTAAGCCTTTTGCTCTTTGAGTTCCCATTTGTTTTTGTCCCATAGTGTTCCTATGCCTCCTGAGGCGCCTGCTGCGCTTGTTGCTACACCTGCATATCTTTTGCTTTTTTTATGTGATTTTGGAATTCTTGTTCCGTGATTTTGGTCTCTAGTAGTAGGAGAAGGTCTGGTTGTTCAGATTTGAGGAGGTCCCAGACTGCATTTGTTTTTAGGGAGGAGCCCATCCCCCTACAATTCCAGGAGACCAAAATCATCATTTACCTTGTTTGGTGTAAGCCCCGCTTTTCTCTTTCATTTTTTCTCCGCTTCCTTTTGTTTTTTCTAGGAATGTATCCATTGGTTGCTGCGTTCAGGTGGCCATTTCTTTTGCTGCGTTTTCATCTCTAATTTCTTTATTAGACTTTCTACCAACTTTCCTGGGGGGATCAATGGAGAGGTTGTTTTCCTTGGATTTATTTCGGGTTAAGATTCTCTCCACTGTTCGGGGGGGGAGGACTGGGGAATGGAGATAGGGGAGGAGATGATGATGGCGGTACCTCTGAGGGAAGGAGGGGGGGATGGAGGGTCCTCTGCGGACAGGGTTTCAAAGGGGTTGGAGGAGGAGGGGAAGGAGGGAATAGGGCCAGAGGGTTGAGAAGGAAGGGGGGGTTTCAGGGGGGACTTTAGAGTTTGGACCATGAGGGGCGTTTGGTTTTTTCTTTTTTACTTGCTCCCAAGCTCCCTCGGAGGTTTCGGTGTTGCATTCAGGAACATTAGTTTTAGATTTTCTACATCTATTAGCGAAATGCCCGTATTCATGACATACCTTGCACTTGAAGGGAAGCTACTCATAGTCCACTTGCTGGATGTGCGTCCATTGATCGACTTTGAGTTTGATTGCTTCCGGAAGTCCTTTGCCCAGATCTACTTCCACGCAGATTCTCGCGCATGCATGCATGTTTTCCTTTGGTTCAGATCTGTCTATGTATTTGCTGACTGCGTTGCCTATAGATTTGACAGATTCATCCCCCCAGCAGTGAAGCGGCAAGTGGGGGAGGCGAACCCAGACAGGGACCGCGTTGGGAACGTCCATTTCTGGGTCGAAGTCTAGAGTCCATCTGTTTAAGTAAAGGCCTCGGGAATCCATGAAATAGGGGTCGTTCCTGAAGATCAGGTTCCTATCTTCCGTTGATTCAAAGAGAAAGGTATAAAATCCTCTGCCACAAAACCAGATTGCTATTTTCCCTTGCACCATCGAGTTCCAGTTTCACTCGACCCATCACTGGGCAGATCTTGGTGAGGGCCACAGACCCGTGAACTGCCCGACCAGGCCTCTTTCTCCTAATGAGATTGCTGCTCTCCTCGGAAGGGACGGAGGGAGAGATACTTCTGGTATTTCGTCTAACTTCTTGATAAACTTGGAAGCTGATGGTCGTATTTTCCCCGCCGCGCTCTCGGGAATGAGGGAGGCAAAGATTTTCTCATGGTCTTCTGGATCCTGAGGCGGGGGATCCATTTCTGCCATTGGGAGGTCAAATCTGAGGAGGGATCGCACGAGGGCAGCCGGGGGGAGACCCCAGAGCAGGGGGAGGACAGAAGGCCTGGGAGCTGGGAAAGGGAGGACATCAGAGGGAGAGCGCAGCCCAGCAGCAGCGCTGCCAGGCGCAAAAGCGCAGAGGCGGAGTCAGAAACCTAGGGCGCGCGCAGGTCACCAGTTCGCCATCGAGCCATGACCTCCTTCAAGGACAGTTTTATAATAATATTATATGTTACAATGAAAAAAATTTATTATACAATTTAAAAATAATATCATAAAAAAATATTATGTAATCTAACGTTAATATATATCTAATTCTGTTTTTAATTTTAAATTAAAATTAAATAGTTGTAACTTAAATTAATGTAAATCTAATTTCATAGTTTTTTATTTAATTCAAATTAATATAATTATAAAATTTTAATTGATGTTTTTGGATATAAAATTTCATTAAGTTTTAAATTTGTAATAGAAATTTAATTATTTTTTTCAATAATTTTATAAGTTTGTTTCCATTTATTTATAATAATAATATTTAATTAAAGAAAAGTGTTGAAGAAAGAGAATTTTTAAAATAATTAAATTAAATTTATTCCCTTTACAAATCCATGGTACATAAGATCTTGAATTTCGTGATAGATAAGATTTTAATAATTCATTATTTTTTTGGTAAGTCAATTGCAAAAATTTATATTATTTCCACATTATCAAATACAAAATAACAATTTGTTTTCTAGACTGGAAACTAGACTAGATACAAAAGTAGATTGGTTTAATCCATCTTATCTCTAATCTAACCATCAGATTCTTTTGTTTATTGATCAGAACAAAAAACTTCCTATTACTACTATTATCATAGCTAGGTGACTAGGTCTCTTAAGATGGTGACTTCCATTACTAGACCTACAATTATCAAAAAACCCTACAACCTCCTCGCTAAAATCCATATCATTACATTATAATAAATGATTAAACCTTTTAACAAGGGACATTTTGTTCCCAGCCCACATTTAGTTTCTTCCTTGCTGTTTGTTGCATTTGTAGGAGCTGACGTCGAAGATAGGCCAGGAACCCCTACTGCAAGCGCCTTAAATTTCTTGAGATGTGTCAGATTTCCCTTCGTATCCCCTGTATTAATATCAATGTTATGTACATACTTCCTATAGTTACAAAACATATCGTGTAGGTTCTCAATTCGGCCATGCTGGAGATTTTCTATATCAACCATCATCTTTATAACAGTCTCCACCCCTCCTATCCTTTGATGAATTTCCTACAGTTGATTCAAATTTTCATCCTGAAGATTATCCTTCTCCTTCTCCTTGTCCTTCTCAAGTTGAAAATTCCCCATTAAATTTTTTATGTGCCACATCATCTCTAGAGTATGTTGATACAAGGTCTTTCTAGTTCTTATGGTCCCCATATCTATTATCTAGTCCACTTCCTCCTCTATCTGACTATTAGACGTAGATGCCATTTGCTTACATACCTCCCTTTCCCAAGCCTCCACAATC